>CM038621.1:65858837-66156337 GCA_021554675.1 Leuciscus idus | reverse complement strand
TAAAACTTCAGAATTATACTGTAACCCTTGTTTTAAACATAACACATTTTTTTTTTTTTTTTATTCATGCGAAACATTCAACGTAGCACTCTGAAATAGTGCACTTTTAAGAAATACCATTAAAACCTTAATGTATTAAAATATCATCAACAGCTGAATGTTTAAACAGTTCTATCATGCCATAACATTTAATTCAACTTCATCTTCAATCTTTGAACTTTTGGTGAGAGTTTAATTCCATCAAGCTCTAACAGAATTTTTTGTAACACCTCAAACGTGTATCGCAGTGCTCGGGGGTATTCCAAGTTTAGGGCATAAATCAGGCCCATAAGCAGCATGCATGCCTTTGCAGTATTGCCGCATCCTGGCAGCATTTCCTTCCCTTCAAGAAGGATGGATACATTAATTGGATCTTCTCCATCAGCACCATGGACGACCAGTATTTTAATGATGTGCTGAGTGATGTCACTGCAGCTGTCCTCCTGCATACAATTTAGAAGAAAAAATATAAGTCTTTTGAGAAACAAAAATAGAATTGCTGAAATTATTTAAAGTGACTTCATTATCACAACAGAATGAACAAACACTAAATAAAGTTATTTGAAAGTCTAACAGTATATTCAGGTACAGAAATTAATAATTAAGCCTAAATGTAAAATAACACTATTTGTCACTGTATAAATTAAATATAGTTTAATCTTTGTTAAAGCTGTATTTTATTGTTTTATTTATATCAATGACACAGAAAACAGTGTATATATATATATATATATTTTATATATATATATATATATATATATATATATATATATATATATATATATATATATATATATATATATATATATATATATAATATTAAGTGTGTGCTATCACTTTAAAGGGATACTCCACTTTTTTCGGAAATATGCTCATTTTACAACTCCCCAGAGTCAAACAGTGTAGTTTTACCGTTTTAGAATCCATTCAGCCGATCTCCGGGTCTGGCGGTACCACTTTTAGCATAGATCATTCTCATTCCTGCGTAATAATCAAGAAACTTTGCTGCCGTACCATGAGTCCAGCAGGCGTAATGATATGACGCAGCGCCTGAAAATAGGTCTAATAGGTTAGACAAACTTAGTCCCGGTCACGCTGGAAGTTACCGAGCTGGGGACTATTTTCAGGCGCTGCGTCATATCATTACGCCTGCTGGACTCATGGTACGGCAGCAAAGTTTCTTGATTATTACGCAGGAATGAGAGTATAGTTCCTAGCCATATAGGCTTAGAAAATCGCAACTTTTCATTTTCCGTCGATCTTAGTTCACGATGTAACTACAGAAGAGTCAAGTTTTAAATAGGAAAATTTTTTGAAACTCTTTGGTCATTTTGAAAGAAATGCTACTGGACTCGTCAGAATCAATGATCTATGCTAAGCTATGCTAAAAGTGGTACCGCCAGACCCGGAGATCGGCTGAATGGATTCTAGATTAAGACCGACTGCACGGACCAAAAAAACTGACAAATATCAGTTTCTTTCTCAGCTGTGCACATGACATAAACGAGAGAATACTTGTCGAGACAACAATTTTGTGTTTGTGTGTCCGTTCAAGGGCAAGGAAACGCGAAAGAGGAATCAATTCTGCATTCGAGCGCTGTCTGAAACGCGCCTCTCCCCAGGGTTTCCGTTGTCCGGTAATTGCCGGACATTGGCCGAAAAAAATATGAAATGTCCAACAAAATCTCTCCGGTCAAATTGTCCGATTAAAATTGCCTAATAATCCCGCCCCCCTAACACAATCTGAATTTGAGAATCAGCCTAAAATGTATAAAGCAAAAATACACCGACATTTGGCTATGTTATAAAGGAACAGGCTCTACCGTTTGAAAGTTATTAAACAACATCGCATGCTGCATTTCAAATAAAGCGCATGCCTAAAACGACTGTAATATAGACCTCGCGTGTGACGTGCGTAAATTTCGCTTCAAACTTTTGTTTTTACGTGCGTCAATTTCGCTCTTGACGCGCGAATGGACACAACGTGGTCAAGCGTATAAACGCGGCAGGCGCGAATTTGACGCGCTATTCGCGTCCGGTGTGAACGCACAGTATCAGTTAAACAACGAACGAATGAGTGAGACGTTTCATATGGCCAGGCCCAGGCAGACTAGTCTTAAAAGCTTTTTTCAGAGGCCAGACGCGACGGACGATGGTGAATCAGGAGTTAATAAAAGCCTCAGATGTCCAGACAGCTCCACCACCACCGGAGAAAAAGCCGAAGTGTAGGGCGTATCGGTCGGAATGGAGTGACAAGTTCCCATGGCTAAGATGTGAGGTAGTTGATGGTAACGAAAAAAAATTCTGTTCGCACTGCGAAAAGGCAAGACGATGCAACGGATTCAGAAGAGGGTCGAATAATTTGAGAATGTCTGCAGCTAAATGAGACATACTGAGAGTGTATAATTAAGTTCGCTTGAGTAAAAACAATAGGCTATTCAAATATTTTATGTGGGGAAGGGGGATTGGTTTGTTAAACTATGAATGTGAAACCATAGTAAAAACAATTGCCGTTGATTGACGCCAATCGGACGTTCATGCTTTTTTCCGTCTATTTGAACGTTAGGCAAATAAACATGTCGCATTCAATACGGCCTGATTATGTCATTTTTTAAGTTACATAGCCTGCCTCCAGGTTTCCTCAACTTGACTAATTAAGAGGTGATATTTGACCGGCATATCATCAAAATGTCCGGAAAACGAAACCACTGCCGGTCACTTTTGACCGGCACCATTTTTTTCTAGCGGAAACTCTGCCTCTCCCTCTCTCTCGCTGCGCTTCGAGTGTGTGTGGCTGTGCGCAAAGATAACGCGCGAGTCCCGGTTTTCGGCTCGTCTTCCGCGATTAAAATTGTTTGAATGTGTAAATTGCCATGTCAATACACGTCCAAATTATGAACTTTCACACTATGATGTTTAAATTTAGCAGTTAATCCGTGAATCACATGCGTGCCGAACCGAATCTTGTGCGATCCATTCCACCCCTAGCGCGTTATCTCGTTGAATATCATTGGCAGAATCGTAGAGATGCAGGATTAAGATCGCGTGGGGGGTTGAATCGAGATCGCGATCTTTTAACAATTAATCGTGCAGCTCTACTGGCCTCTTACTTTCACGTATTTCTGTTGAACACAAACGAAGATATTTTAAAAGAATGTTGGTAATCAAATAGTTGAAGGTAGCCATTGACTTCCATAGTAGATTTCCAATGGCTACAGTCAACTGTTTGATAACCCATTTTCTTCAAAATATTTCCTTTTGGAGGTTCAAAGAACAGAGCAAAGAAACTCATACAGGTTTGGAATAACTTGAGGGTGAGTAAATGACCATTTTTAATTTTGGTTGAACTATCCCTTTAAATATTGTTTTTGGTATTTAATTAGAATAATTGTCACATACACATTTAATTTATTCTTTCAGAAGATGTAGAAACGAATTTTTTACTTTTACAAGGTTCCCTTTAGGCCATCACTGAGCAGAACATGTCCATCCCTTCGTCTACCTTCCCTCTCTCACTTTAAGGTTAACTTGCACTTTAAACAGTAAAAACAAACTATAATTTAAAATAAAAATATGCTTTACCAGGCAATCTTCAAAAAGATCATCATCTTTCTCGCCAAGGTATAGAATGAGGCTGCGGATAACTGATTCACGTCTCATCTCAATGCTTTGTGTCTGTGAACAGATTTATATTGTATCATTACACAACCTTTTATTCATACACAATGAACTCAATGAAATCAAGTGAGAACACAAAAGCATTCATGCGCAAGGAACACTGATTTGAGTACTTAGAGCAAGGTGACTCTACTTCCTGTTCCTGTCTACCTTGCATTTTGACCAAAGCAGAACTGTCGCTGACACTGTATTATCTTCAGTACAGATTCTTTATATTTGAAATTTAAGTTGTAATTTAAGACTAAAATTCTAATCATTGAAATCGCAGAACTTTTGACACTAGCACTATTTTTACTGTTTAATACAGTAAAGCTGATTTAAAGCAATCTATATTGTATAAAAAGCTATATAAATAAACACAACATGTGCATGCATATGAGAAATACATTAAGTATATCTTATTTCCAAAAATGTGAACAAGCACAATTTTGATCAAACACACCTGACTCAGTTTGTCTAGAAATGGCCTCAGTTTGGTCCCCACAACACCTCCCTTGGCCTTCATCAGGGCAATAAGTTTTGGTGTGCATTGATCAAGTCTGAACATGAATCTCTGCTCCAGGGAAATTGTAGTGATTCTCCTGAATTCCTCCTTGATCTAATGTGACAAAATGATTCAAGAGTACAACAGCAGAAATTTGGTTAAATAGACTGATGCAGGGAGCAAGGGTTCATTCTGTACAAGGACTGAAGAGTCCAAAAGAGAAACACTAATTTGGCATTTCAATTTTAACTTTGAGTTAAGTACATTTCAAGTTTATTTTTTGTTCATGTGCTAAATCTGTAGTCAATATTATTATTACATCAAATTACTGTTACTTCCCGGAGGAGTTGGTAACATTTTTAAGGGCTTATAGATTCACCTACCTCAGCTTCACAAAATAGAGCAGGCCATCTTTCTTTGAAATGCTCAGCAGCTGGACTGCCACTCACAACCTCAAGCCTTCGACAGGAGAATGTTTTGGCCATTTTTTCTTGAATCACCTTGGTGTTGTTTTTCTTCAGTACTTCATTAAGAAGCACCTGTCTTTCCATTTCCAGACTGTCTATACTTTCTCCACTAGGATGTGGAGGGAGATAGTTCACCTCTGCTCTCTTCGGTCTTTTACAGTTTTTGGCAGGATTTTTTTCACCAGGGGACTTGTTTTTCAAGGAGTTGATATCAAGTTCAGGAAAGATACTTTACGCTTTCTCAGTTTAGAGCGGTAATTAGCCATCTTGTATTTAAGACGTTGCTGCCACCCGTACATGCCTGAAAATGATGTTTCAGGCTCTCTTAGGCATGGATGCATCTTTATCAGAGCTTCTATAACTGCCTGAATTTGAAGACCAGTAGGATAGGCAGTGTAGTGGAATATTGCTTCCGCAACTTTCTCAAGTATGTCAGACGTTATGCTTGGATTCAGAAGGAGTGTGCCATCCGTTTTATTAGCCATGTTTCCTTCGTGAAGGGCCATTTCAACATTATATGAAAAGGTGGGTATCACAAAATTAGTTGGCCAAGATTGTGATCGATGCTCTGGGGGCTTTGGTAAAATGATGGTGTCAGATGAACTAAGTGGGGAACTCTCATCCTGGAAAGACTGATCCATTGGCAGTGGAAAGGAGGAAGCAGCAGCCTCAACGATCGGACTAAATGTGAGAACAATAGAAGGTTCCATCTTAACTAGTTTGATTGTGTCTTTATCCTTAACCACATCTGTTGATGTCAAGGTGAAGAATTCGTTATCAAAATCTTTGTCCATGTACATAACAGTAAAACTCCCTTGGAGTTGAAAATGATCCTGTGCAGCTGCCAAAAGTTCATCTACAGTGCTAGGGATTCCATCTGGAAGGGTTAACTTGTGAACTTTGGTCTCTTCAATGAAAACGCGTAGTTGAGTGGGGGAAGACATCATCACCGCCTTGGGTAAGCACAACTTCAAGAGAAACAAAAGACAACGTCTCAATAAGACAAGATAAAATACTATTTAAAAAAAAGAAAAAAAGAAAAGAAAATAGTATTACAATACAAGGTGCATGTATATTAATTAAAGGGATAGTTCACTTTGAAATTATTTTTTGGTATGTTTTAGCTTACCTCAAGGGCATCCAAGATGTAGGTGTCTTTGTTTCCGCAGTAGTTTCAATTGATATTTTTAGGTCAAACCGTTCTTGTCTGTCAGTCATATAATGCAGGTCGATGGTCACTGTCTCAAAGAGCATGCACAGAGTCCAAATTAAAAAAATTCCCCGTCGTCCAAATTAAACAATTCCCCATCGTAAGTACACATTGATGGCCTAAGTCACGAAACGAGCGGTTTGTGTGAGAAAACGAACAGTATTTATATCGTTTTTACCTCTTATACACAGCCATGTCCAAGTGATCTGATCTGACGTGTACGCAGACTGGTGCATAGATATATACACTAGATGTCGCCTTGTCTACGGCAGTTCATTGGGCGACATCTAGTGTATATATCTATGCACCAGTCTGCGTACACGTCAGATCAGATCACTTCGACATGGCTGCGTATAAGAGGTAAAAACGATATAAATACTGTTCGTTTTCTCACACAAACCGCTCGTTTCGTGTCTTAGGCCATCAATGTGTACTTACGATGGGGAATTGTTTAATTTGGACGACGGGGAATTGTTTTAATTTGGACTCTGTGCATGCTCTTTGAGATAATGACCATAGACCTGCATTATATGACTGACAGACAAGAACGGTTTGACCTAAAAATATCAAAATTGAAACTACTGCGGAAACAAAGACACCTACATCTTGGATGCCCTTGAGGTAAGCTAAAACATACCAAAAATTAATTTCAAAGTGAACTATCCCTTTAAGGCATGCTATAAAGTATACATTAATAAACATTTGACAAGTTTAAATATGGAATAAAAGCAATAATGATTCCTGACGTCACGCAACACAAGTTGGTTTCTAATTATTTGAAGTTGTACTTTACCTAGTTTGACAAACAGATGTAGTGTTTCAGAGAAACCATTCGATTGCCTTCCAATGCATAGGAAGCCAATGGGTATGTGTCAGGGAGTTGTGACTGCGCAATGACTTTGACTGTGCCAGTCGACTCCAATTTGAAACATCTAAAATGCTCACAGTACCATGCACTTTGCAGTTTCACTACAAAGACTAAGCTGTCATGAACAACGATGATTTGAAGTATTTCAGCCAAGTCAGGCAACCCACCAGTGGAGCCATACACCAACATCATACCAACAGCATAACTGGTGCCTTGAAATTCCACCTTGTTAGTCAAATTAACAACGGTCTCTGCATGAAATTCCTGTGAAAAAAAATCACGTATGTTCTCATTTACCACCTCTAAAGGAACTCTTGACAACTTTGACACAGAGACAGCAGGTTTTTTTATCTCTGAACCACGGAGATGGTATGCAATCATGGACTGGTGTTTCTTGGCCATAGACTTCAAAATGTTACGGAAACAGCCAGTTTGTCTCACTACCTTCTTAAAGAAGCTGTGCTTAGCTTCAAACCTCATTGTCCATAAGGACACTAGTGGGCCAAATTCTTTAATGAGCTGAGGGTAATGCTCTACAAAATGGTGTTTTGGAATAAACTTCCGTTCTGGAAAAAGACCACGAAATCTATGTCTGTGCTCAGCAATCAGGCTATCAAGGTAACCAATGCTTTCATCTGTATGGTTAGGTGACATAACCAACTCAACAACAGCTTTGAGGGACATCAACAACTTCCATGCTTGCTCCTCTTCCGGTACTTTGGTACCAATCATAAGTGGAAGTAGTCTCAGTAAGCACCAATTTTCATGTGCATTACCACCAATGGTTCTACGAGAGACAAAGGTTGGTGGTATCCTTTGGGGACAATTTGTCCTATCTTTCCACTTATATGGGAAATGCTTGATGATTCTGTTTAGCTCTTCAAGAGAGAAATGCCTCTTCTTTATCAAGATATCTAAACACAATGCCAATTCTACAGGTACAATACCCTCAAGTAAATCGTGCAGTACATCAGGTGGGTAACCTGTTGTCACATGAAAATGATTCAATCTTTGAGTAATTGCACAATGCCTTTTAACTCCATGGCTATGGGTGTCACTAGACAATGCTGCTTCAACATCCAACTGGTGTTGCTCTTTTGTTCTACCAGGGAATGCTCCTGACCTCACTTCAATTTCCTGAAATTGGGACCGCTCTCCAACACAAAATCTGCAAACGTAGGAACTATTGAAACTTTCAACAAACCCACCGACTGAGTGAGCCCCCAGGTTATCTGCAATCACAGAAAATACTGTGCCTTTTATGATTTTTCCCAAACAGGGCACAAAAATGCCATCCTCTTCAAAGGTTTTCAAATCCTTTAATAAGGGCTCAAGCACTCTGGGGTAGCCAAATTTCTGAACATCAACTGTCTTGCACAAAACAGCCAAGTAAATTGATGATAGTGTAGACCTTAATTCGGATGGAATATCAGCCAACACCCAGTAGACGCCTGTTACTTTGTGCTTCTTGCGAGAGGTCCCTAAAGGATTACATATTTCAAAGTCATCACAGTAGAGTAGAAGTGAAAGTCTTAACTCCTCTCCAGATAGAAATGTGTTATTCTTGAAGTGGGAACCATCACGAAAACTACTATACTGACATGAAGAACCACAGTGCCTTGCACTCTTCAAAACCTTCTCCTGAATATCACTATTGTTAAGAATTTCTGACAAGGATTGCAAAATTGGTACATATTGGAATGTACATCCCTCTTTTGCACAAAGAATATACTCCAACGGTTCAACAACAGAGAAATGCTCTTTTGTGTACTTATTTCTCTTGTGTGCTGTGCTAAGAGGACCCTCTTCACTCAAGGCTGCACTAAGAGGATTTAACTGGCAAATGCTATTTACCAAATCTGTGATTACCAATTCTTCAACAGAGCAGTTATGGGTTTTTAATGTGTTATGAACAATGTTTCTGATAACAGGTGCAGATGCTGAACAAGTGATAAATTGAAGCTCATCCACAATGTCATCGATACATCTACTAGGCACATTAAAGATGCAGTCCAATTTGAGTAATAAAGAACAAAGATGATCAACAATGACTTGAACTAAATCTTGACTCTCTGTGACAAGTGTTTCATCAGAAGTAACTTCACTGTCATCAATCAACGGACTACTATCTTCTGTTGCCTGACTTGTATACGTCTGTAAAACACTATGTTTAAAATCTTCAAGGCAGTGGGGATTGTGCTTCCTACTTCTATGTGAAGCAAAAGTTGAATATATATTACTACTGTAATCACAGTCATTAAAAACGCATTGAACAGTTTCGTGCTTTTTCAGATGAACTCCAAGGTGTTCAAAATATTGCCTCTCTGAGTGAAAATGACATGAATTACATACAAGACATGTAAATGAAACAACTTGCCCTAACTGTTCAGTTTGAGAATGTTCTCTAGACAAATGTGTGCGAAGTGCACCCCAACCTGTAAATGAACAAGGACAATCTGAGTACAAGCAGGGTAGTGACCGGCCTTGTCCGGTCTGTAGATGTATCAATCTATAATGCTTTAAGAGCTGTAAACGGTTTGAAGTTCTAAATCTGCATTTTTTGCATGGCCAACTCATATAATTGAAAGCCTACTCTTTTTTCCTTGATGACACCAGTGTTGAAAAACATGAATCTGTCCACTGTCTTGGCTCGTCCTAGTGTTAGGTAAGGTCCCCCTGTAAATAAACAGATACAATTTGTGATATTAAAACATTGATCAAAAGTTACATCTTCTCACGTTCTACAGTATGAATGAAACATACATTACAAGAGTTAGGCCTATTTATTTAAAAAAAATTCATGAAATAGTTTGGAGCTCCATAATCAGCTGTCACCACACACGCAAACTATGTTGCACCAGTGTTATTGTGGTAAATTCATTCATCACACAGACCTTTTCCCAAAAGGATCAAATACCTAAGTAGATCGTAGAACCATTGCCACATAGTCATCTTTTTTTAAATATTTTTTTTATAAGGCTAAGAAATCAGATGCACTGCTTAACAACAACCTCTAATTTGTATTCTATATTTTTTTCCTAATGAAAATTGGTTGATTGTTTTATGTACTGCAAACATTTGTACATTGAGTCATCATTGATTTTATACAATATAAAACAATTTTTTTTTAAATAAAATAAAATAAAAAAACTGAATAAGGCAGAAAATATATTTTAGAGTTTCTTTACTGTAATAAAGGCTGTCAATTGACCCTTCGCAGGGAACTTGATTGACAGGTGATCTGACCGGATCTGACCAATCATACTTCGCCATCCGCCATTTTGTCCGACAAAGCAGTCAGGAGAGTTAGTAGATTAACATGGGAGGATTTGAACTTGAAAAACGGAGTGTACTGACGCCTTTCCGTGGTTAAAACAACATTCCTTCTTATGTTTGTTCATGTTTATTTGAGGCTATAAATTAACTAGAAGGAAGAGATGATCAGTTCACGAGCAGCTTTAACTGATACAGCGATCTGTCACGACACATTAAAGAGCCACAAAACGATATGTATTGTTTAAATTTCTTTTAAAAAAATGACCAAATTTGAAAGGTGAGACTTTGTTTAATATCAAACGTAACCGAAAAGTAACCTGGTCTGTCCTGTCTGTCAGCGTGTTGTCAGTCTCCTCTCTGCTCCGCGATGTATTTTTAACTGCGTGCATGGTGGGGCGTGAGAACGGCGTAGCTTGTCGGACATAGCGACAAGTAGGGCGGGGTCTTGCGAACATGTCACGTTAGGCCTACTTTAGTGTTTTAAAAATACCGCGAGATTGCTTGAAAAACACACAAACCATATATTTTCTTAATCGTTATTATTGTCTTAACGTTTCATCAGACAAAACATGTCTGCTTTTTATTCCAGGTTTTCAGCGTCTCTGCAAAAGTTAGGGGAACGAATTTACATTTTATAAAAAAGTATATTTCATTAACGTTACCTTGTCTCCCGCGTAGGCCCATGATTGCCTCTAACGATCTCTACGATCAACTTAGCGCAGGATGCTTTTAGAAACGCAGCCCTGCTTATTTTGAGACCTCATTTATGCACGATTTAGTGCGATTGAAAAAAAATTGTAGCTTTATGTGTAGACATTCCTGAGCAATATTCAGTAAGAACATTCAAACTTTTCCATAGTCAACAGTATAACGTTACATCAGCAGGAAAGCGATTTACGTTAATTACGTTAATATTAAGGCCTAATTTTAGCTAGCTAGCAGTTACAACGGTGAAGATTTTCTAATAATTTCCAATCAGTTTGAAATTTTTACACGAAAAACAGTGCTTTGTGAATCTATAAAACTATTGAAAACTGTTCCGATTAAATATAACTAATATAGGAAGTGAATAAGGGTTATAATGTTCTATGGATAACCCACGCGCGTTACACTAATATGAGGTCATGTTATAAGATGAGCATTAATGTTTATTGAGTCAAATAAACAAGAATAATCAATCAAATCCACACAGACCCATGTTTTATTAAATGTAAAACAGAAAGACAAACTTACCTCAAACACGACAAAAAGCAGCCACGCAGCAGCTCGCCAATTCGTTTCTGATCCAAAGTGCGCAGTTAGATTGTCTTATCCAAACACGCATGTGCGGATTCAAACGCGCTATAGGCTACTTTTCGATTAAAATGTACTTAAAATTACTATGTTTATGTGAAGTGACTATAAAACGTTTAAATATTACAAGCAAATATATAATAAGATTTACTCTTTACAACCAGTTAATTTATTACATGAATTAAATGCGTAGATATTTAAAATTTTACTTAGGAAATTCTAGTTCTCATTGAATTTTAATTTTATGAAGTAAAAATTATGAAGGTTAATTTAATATATATTACTATACCAAAAAGTTCGTTTTTACAGTGTACAAAGCAATCATCTTCAGAACTTGCATAAATACAATGACCCAGGTCCATCCCAAATACTCTGTAGATTAAATAAAGCACCTCTGATCAGCACATCTTTTACAAAACAATGATTTTAGTGTATTATAAATGTAAACCTTACAAAAAATATTTGTCCATGCATAAAAGCAGACACATTTGTGACTTACCACAACAAATCTACTTACAAATATTTTTTGTAATATTAACAATATAACAATATAATATATTCGTTTTTTTTTTTTTTTTTGATGAATTTTTTTTTATTATTTAAACATAAAATAAAGCAGCGTACCTTTCTCCCTTTCCAATATGGTTAGATAAACATAAATTACAAGGAAGATATCTAGGAGTGGTGCTGTTATCATCCAGAATGATGTTATCCATCTTTGGTGGAGACCTGTGAATGAAAAGGTGAATTCATCAACTTTTACAGGTCACATAAATCACATACAAATCCGAGAAGAGTCGTCATGAAATCAAATTTGTTTGTTGTTTTACCTTGTAATATTAATTTTAAAAAAATGTCATAACTGTCACTGTTATGTTCTGCTAGTTTTCATTCCTCACGTGTTCCTTGTTCTCATTGGCTGCCACTCATCAGTTACCATGGACACTAACAGTAATCATCATCACAGTTGTTCGTTATTTTGTCATCGCCATGTATTTAAGTTCCTCCTTGTTCACTCTTCAGTTGTCTGGTATTGTTTGTGTTAGCACGCTGTTTCATATGTTGGCTGTTTATTCTAAGTATCATATTAAATCTTATGTTATTGTATGATCGTCTTCATCTTCTGTGGAACTAAGCGTTACAATACCTTCACCTTCTCATGATAGGATTCACTCGCCACTAGTCCCTTAATTTCTTTCTTTTTTTTTTTTTTTTTTGTCAATAGCAACTCCTGTTTCATGCAGACTTTAACTTATGATTTAGCAAATTAATTAAGCATTTATTTTTATATAAGCAGTGCATTTCTATTCATACAGTATCAAAATCACAAATTCACACATACAGGAATATTATTATAGGATTTACTCTTTCCACATCTATACAACAATGATAAGAATGTGTTTCAGCATGCACTTACATTTGAATTCTGCTTGGAGAAAAGGCAAAACTAGCATGAAGAGCAACAGTAGTGGTGGAACAGATTCCACAATTAAAGATCCTAAAATAAGAGAATATGTGTATTATTTTCCCATTAAAAAAGAAAAGTCAATAACATGTAGCTAAAATACATAGGATTGCTCAGACGATCTTAAACATAAATGTTAAATTACTGAAATGAGAGTCTAGTGGTTTTCTTATGGAGCTCTTAATGACTTAATTCAGTTTTCACATTCATGTCAGCATGTATTTCTACAAGCTGTTCTATGTCGAGCTGAAATTGCCTGAATTATAATCAACTGGATTTTTACACAGAAAAACAGGTGGAATTTAAAACTACATGCTGCATATCATTGTAATGAATTATGAAGGAATCAGTATACAGGTGTTACCTAGAGAGGGAATTCCAAATGAGTCGATCAACTGGAACAATTGAGACCCAGACAACATAATATTCCCCACCAAAAAAGCTAAAAAAAGTGAGAGAAAAGTAAGCATGAATGGAAGAATGAATTATATGATTCCAACTTGGACTGTACTGCACCTGCTCTCTCTCTCTCTCTTGTTCTGCTTGGTTGTTCATTTTGTGATGTTTAAACACTAATTTCGTTTGTGAAAACTTTCCCAACCACAGTGAGCATTGGCTATCTCAGTCCCAGTGAGGAACACTAAAGTCTGATGATTGATCAGGCTGAATGTCTGTAAGGTTTAATGTTTGGCTCAGTCACATGTCAAGTACATTTCTATTCTCTTGACACCTGAAAGTCTCATCAATGAACAAAACCATTGTTAATAAACTCATTAACCTAATGAATCTGTGCTTATATATACTTAGCCTGCCACTTTAACAAAGTAAGTGTCGAATCAAATCATGCAGAAACACTTACTGTGACTCAGGGTGAGACACGACACCACAACATTTACAAAGCTGAATCCAGAAGCTACACGAGCTAAGATGCTTGTGTCATGTGCACTCTTTCTCCAGCCATATGTTAAAAGAACTAGAGGAATAGATAGAAATTAAACGTCACACAAGATAAATGATGTCCTGAGCAAGAACAGAACATATCTAAAGATGTGTTGAACTGAACAGTGTTTGTCAAACAAACAGACTTTAAGTGTCACCGGCCCACCAGTGGGCCCACAGCCATTACATATTTAAAACAGTAATATCCTATACTAAACCTAAACTAATCTTGACAAACTATTAAGGGGGGGGGGGGGGGGGGGGGGGGGGGGGGGGGGGGGGGGGGGGGGGCACTTAAGGGGTTAAATGAAGCCATATTGACTTAATCTGTATCAAAGAAAGTGAAGGTCACCTAATGTACATCATTTTAGTATTTTGGGGTATTTTAGAAAAGGCTACGGTACATGCAGTAAAGTATAAACTATAAAAAGGTGTAGTTTTATTATTTTGTAATGAACAATGTTTCGAACATTCCACATTTAAATGTTTCTACTTTCTGACAGATTTCACTGTAATAGATATTCTGAGAAATCACACGTGTCTTTGTAAACAGCAAAAAAAGAAAGTATTCCTGGGATACTAGACACTGTCTGTCTTTTAATCATTTTGAGTATTCAGGTTTGGATGACGGGATTTAAGAAAAAGAGAGGGAGGGGAGATTTAATGGCTGAATTCTGGTCAAGTCTAATGAAGTTAAAGCAAAACAGGTAATATTTCATAAAGCACTTTTAATGTCAGAATAATGAGCATGACCTCTGATGTGAAACATTAGGATTTACTCACCTGAATAAACAACGACTGTGAAAACAGTAAATTCTCTTGTTATTCTGAAAAACCTGATCCATGGTTTAATGTTGCCTGTAGACAGAAAGGGTTGAACACATCAAATCAGGTCATTATATAATATTATTGCATATCCGTTCCATTGCTTGTACTCTACATTTCAACTTTTACATACATGCTGCTGATATATTATTGTAGCAGAGTTTGTGCTGAATACAGTGTAATCATACTTTAGCCATGAAAATGTCACAAGTAACAGAAATAAGCACAAATGTCAGAGCATGTCAGAACACCTCCAGGGCCAGAAAACACCTCAGACCCCAGAGGGTTAAAACCACAAAGTCAGCCTCATTTTTTTTCTCTTTATATTATTTTCTAACTGTATTCTTGGCATATATTGAATGTGTAATTGAGTTTTAACTGTGTGCTAATTTGGATTGATTCTAACCCCTGCAGACCGTTGGTCAGAAAACTGTAATGACATCAGATGACTCCATAATCCCTTTAAATGAGTTTATGATGATAATTCAGATTGTGCAGGTGTACTAGATATCACAATTTCTTCTCTCCTACTTCCAACCTTTATCTTTATAAGTATTTATTTCCAGTTGAATTTTCTGATTTCCCATGGGCCCCCCCTCACTGGTTCATGGTCCCCCCTGTGCCCCCCCCATTTATAAAATCCTGGAATCGCCCCTGTCTCTCGGAACCAGTAGTCGACGGCAGGAACATCCGATGGTTCCCCAGATCAGGGGAATAGTGGGGGTTGGTAACCGAGCACGCACTAGAAGGGAGTGAGTCCAGTGGTAGGTTGCCGCTGGGAGTTCTGTGCGTACTCGGCCCAACCCAGGAACTGGTTCCAAGAGTCCTGGTGGCCGTGACAAAAGGTACGGAGGAAACGTCCAATCTCCTGTATCTTCCGTTCCATCTGCCCGTTCAACTGCAGATGAGAACCAGAGGAGAGGCTGACGGTCACACCTAGGAGCAAGAAGAAAGCCCTCCATACCTTGGAGATGAATTGTGGTCCTCTATCTGATATGTCCTCGGGAATTCCATAAACTCTGAAAATATGGTTGGACATCAGCTCGGCAGTTTGCATGGCGGTGGGAAGTCCTTTCAGGGGAATTAGACGACATGACTTGGAGAATCTGTTGATGATTACTAGAATGCAGGTACAGTGATCGGAGGTTGGTAAGACAGTTATGAAATTGACTCCTAGGTGTGACCAGGGTCTGTTGGGAACAGGCAGAGGATGAAGCTTACCGGAGGGAAGATGATGTGGACTCTTCGAGATGGCGCATTCCTTGCAACCTCTCACGTACCTTCTGATGTCCGCTGCCATGTAGGCCACCAGAAGCGTTCTTTTAGCAGAGAGAGAGTCTAATTGACCCCTGGGTGGCCAGTGCCCAGCAACGTGTGGGAAGTGTGGATGAGAGGAGTGCGCCGTGTCCGGGTGATGTAGAGTAAACCTGGTGGGCAACCCGGCGAAGTGTTGGTGGAGACATTGGAGGAGGGCAGGGTTTCCTCAGACCAGGTGATGGGGCTTACAAAAATATTCTCAGGTAAGATATGCTCTGGTTCTTCTGTCCTGGTGAAGCGGAAATGGGTAAAGAAGAATGCCCATCTTGCCTGTTGTGGGTTTAATCTTTTGGCATCTCTGAGGTACTCTAGTTTCTTGTGATCCGTTAACACCACGAATGGATGTTGTGCCCCCTCCAACCAGTGTCTCCACTCCTCAAGAGCCAGTCTGACGGCTAACAGCTCCCTGTTGCCAATGTCGTAGTTGATCTCCCCCGAGTTTGCGGGAGAAGAAGGCGCATGGATGGAGTCTACCTGGGTTCCCCTGCTGTTGGGAAAGGACCGCTCCCACTCCTGTGGTCAAGGCGTCAACCTCAACAACGAAAGGTTTCTCTGGATCGGGATGAACCAGGAGGGGAGCGGTGGTGAAAGACTTCTTGAGGGACTCGAAGGCTTGGGTGGCAACAGGTGTCCAGGACAGAGACTTGGGCTTGTGTCGAAGGAGGTGAGTAAGTGGACTGGCGATGATACTGTAGTTCAGGATGAAGCGGCGGTAGAAATATGAGAATCCGAGGAAACGTTGGAGTTCCTTGATGGTTGTGGGTATGGGCCAGTTGTGGATGGCATCCACCTTCCCCTCGTCCATCCGGATACCACTGCTATCGATGTGATAACCAAAGAACTGCACTGCGGGTTGGTGAAAAGAGCACTTTTCTGCTTTCAGGAACAACTGGAAATCCCTCAGGCGTTTCAGGACCTCCGCAACGTGGTGGCGATGTTCGGCCATACTCCGGGAGTAAATCAGGATATCATCTATATAGACCAAAACAGACTTGTGGAGGAACTCCCGGAGTACCTCATGTATGAAATCTTGGAATACGGAGGGGCCGTTGGCCAATCCATATGGCATAACGAGGTACTCGTAGTGCCCAGTAGGGGTCACGAAGGCTGTCTTCCATTCGTCCCCCTCACGTATCCGGATGAGGTTGTAGGCGCTGCGGAGGTCCAACTTGGAGAAAACAGTGGCACCTCGGAGATGTTCCAGCACAGCGGGGATGAGAGGAAGGGGGTAGCGAAACTTGACAGTGATCCGGTTGAGTGCGCGGTAGTCTATACAGGGCCGCAAGCCTCCGTCCTTCTTAGTCACAAAAAAGAAGCTGGAAGCAGCAGGGGAAGTAGACGGGTGGATGTAACCTTGATCCAGAGCCTCTTTGATGTATTCCACCATGGCCTTCTCCTCCGGGAGTGACAGGGGATAAATCTTCCCACGGGGCACTGACTCACCTTGAAGCAGATCGATGGCACAATCCCATGGTCGGTGTGGAGGCAGCTTGGAGGCTCGCTGGGGGCAGAAAACATCACTGAAATGGGCATAACATGGAGGAACGTCCACCGAAACTTTCTATGGATGTAGAGCAAAGGGGCAGCTCTCTGGCCCGAGGAGTAGCCGGCACCGGAAGTGCAGAGAAACAGTTTGGGAAGCAGCAGTCCCCCCACTTCAGTATTTCGCCGGTCCTCCAGGAGATGATGGGATTGTGCTGCTCCAACCATGGGCGCCCCAGAATCACATCAGCGGTGGATTCCTCCAGAACCAGCAAATGTTGTAGTTCTACGTGTAGGGCTCCTACTTGAAGCTGTATGGGACCAGCACAGAGATGCTTCCGGCTGAGGGGTCTGCCAGATATCGTGTGAATCTGGTAGATGGACGGCGTGGCGGTAGACTTAAGCTTGAGCTGACGGCAGAGGGCGCCAGAGATGAAGTTGCCTGTTGACCCTGAGTCGAGAAGGGCGATGACTGGAATAGTAACATCGGCAGCAGTTAAATTCACAATAGTAGAGGGTTGTTTCAAGTTATCAAACGTGGAAAATATAGCACTCACCATGGAACGAGGAGGACGAATGGGACATTTAGGGATGAAGTGCTCAGAGGAACCACAATATAGACACAGACTCTGGGTCAGCCGTCTATGTCGTTCAGCGCGAGTCAACCATGCGCCATCTATCTGCATGGGTTCGTAGGCGGGTTCTGGAGGGCTGATGGACTCAGGTCGACGGAGGGATGGAAGAGAGAGTAGCCGGTCCTGGTGCTCCTCGAGACATGACTGCATACGAGTGGCGAAGCGGGTGGAGAGTTGGATGAAGCGTTCTAGCCCGATGGAATCCTCGTAGGCAGCGAGATGCAATCGCATGCAAGGGTTCAGACCCTGACGATACGTGGTGAGCAGGGCTTGTTGATTCCATCCGCTAGCGGCAGCTAGTGTACGGACTTGCAGGGCATATTCTGAAATAGCGGAGACTCGGAGATAACACAAGGAAACTGGTAAGTAGATTAGCAGTCCTAATGATAAGCACAGCGTTAGCGTCTTGATGCAAACGATACCGGACAAAGACTGAGAGTGAGGCTTAAATGCCGGGAGTGATTATAGTACTGATGATGTGCAGGTGTGTGATGTGCAGGTGTGTGATCAGTACTCAGGAGAGGGAGTGAGCTGTGATTGTGTGAGGGTGGAGCCTGGCGTGGCTGTGACAATTGTCATGCTATGTTTTTTTGTTGCCATCAATTTGCATTTACTGATCCCCTTAACAAAAATAATAATAATAAAGAACTTTAAATTCTAACATACCTTGGAGATACTTTAAATAAGACAAAGCCCAAATCAACATAACAGGTCTCAGAATATACAGAGCAGAGCAAGTGACGGTCTCATGGAGAAATCCTGGAACAGAATATTAATTGACAGGTATTAAACAATATTGATCAAATAAAACAATTTAAGTCCCATCACAAAAAAAAAAAAAAATTGTTGTAATTTTGTACAAAAAGACTAATAAAATCTGCCACATGCTTCATAGTGCTATATTTAAACTCCTAAACTCACCTTCAGTTAGACCCCAGAGGATGAAGGCGAAGAACATACAGACATTTGGAAAAAAGACCAGAGAAAGCTGAAGATTCCAGATTGTTCTGCTGCTGACTGGAGAGGAGATGCAGAATAATCACAGTTAAATGAGAAAAACACTGTGACAGTTAATCCCAAGATTAATGCAGTTAATTAATACAGTTTTATTAATACAAGATTAATACAACTAATATGAATAATAATTCAGATTAATATTAATACAAGATTAATACAGTTAATCACAAGAAATAAAATGGTCTTCCTTCCAAACACACCTGTGTTTTTTGATCTGCAGTAGATCAGACAGCAGAGCAGAAGTACAGCTCCAAATACAGCAACAAAACAGAAAAACAACACAGTGATGTGCCAAGAAGAGAAACCTGTGAAACACAGACATCCGTCATAACATTTACAACTGCACTCACTGTAAAACCAAACAAGTTAAGCTAACTCATTTCATTTGAGGACACTGATTACCTCAATTCAATTGAGTTTATAAAAAACAATAGTTATGAGTACTCCGAACTTATTTTAATCCAGTGCACTAAAACAAGGATATTTCTTAATGCACAATTAAACTTTACACTGGATTCAAATACTTTATATAAAACTTCACTATTTTGAGTAAAAACAGTGCAATTCCAAACTTTAAAAGAACTCAGAGCACTTGCAGTTACTGCTAGCTCACAATATCACACACAAATACTTTATATAAAACTTCACTATTTTGAGTAAAAACAGTGCAATTCCAAACTTTAAAAGAACTCAGAGCACTTGCAGTTACTGCTAGCTCACAATATCACACACAAAGTCAAATCAAATCCAATAAGTTAAGCTAACTCATAACATTTAAGGAGACCTGTAAGATCCAATTTTGTGACAATCAGATTTAAAAAAATTCGATGGTATCAAACTGACTCACACAGACTTCAAGAATCAGCATATGAATCTCAACAGTGGTGACCATTCAAAATTGATTCATGCCGCAATGCATGCTGGGAGCCACGGATAAGTTTTGTATTATGCTAGTACCCAGAATGCAATTGCAGCATGAATCCTTATTTAATGGTCACCATTGTTGAGATTCGTATGCTGATTCTTGATGTCTGTGTGAGTCTTAGTAATCCCATAGATGAAAATATTTTGTGCACACACTGTTAGGAAAATCCTTCATATTATCTGATGGTCACAACATTTATGCTGTAGAATCACAATGTTGCAGATTTTATCAGAGATTAGACACTGAATGAGATCTGTGAATCAGGTCACTAAATGATGATTGTCATCATCAATACTTAACCATAAACACCTGATCTTATTTTGTCTTGACTTTTATGCTATAACAGAAGTGTTTTATAAACACACGGTTACAGTAGACAGAGAAAATCCAATTATCTTGCTGGGATCTAGAAATGTCCTATAACTCATTCAGTTTGAGTTCTGTTTCAGTCATTGTGTCCACATAACATTCAGTAATATTTGAGTGCAGAACTATTTTATTTAGTAAATATAGCTGTTAGGTTTTACAGTGTAATGACACTTTTATGGCATTGCGATCTCATGCTAATTTAGCTGTTAAATTAAATCTGACACCAAGTATACAAAAATGTAGATACTTTTCGCTCCAAGTGTAAATATAGCTAAAATACCATATTGTTTACAATTGAATAAGGTTGGTGGTAACAGACTGCATTATTTATTTGCCATGTTTTGTCGACTCACCCAGTTGCTCCAGCTCTACAGTTGCACTGGCTGAAAGTACTCCAGCAAACACTTCACACATGTAAACTCCTTTATCCTCAGTTCTGACGCTCTTCAGTCTGAGAGAGAAGTTTCCTTTGGGGATTTCAGCAGTGAAGAACTCAACTCTGTCTGTGTATTGTTCATCTGATGAATCTGGTAAAGCTTCATTGTTTTGATAGATCAGAAACGGAATATCTTCATCTGCTCTTTTCCATGAAACCTCCTCAATGTGTTCAGGTTTGATGTGAGAGTCTACAGAGCAGTTCAGAATGACATCCTCACCCACATATGCAGATGTGGAGCGACTCGATCCTGATACCAGCAGACTCTCTGGAAGAATAATGGACATAAAATACAAAAAATGCCATTTGATTGAAATTTTCACCACAATTCAAGTGTCTCTCACTCACCAACAGCTTTTATCTGAACCACAGTGTCATTAGACTCCAGCTGACTGTAAACTATACACGTGTAATTTCCCTCATCTTCAGCTCTCAGATCATCCAGACGGAGGGAGAAGTTTCCATGTTGAATCTGATCAGTAAAGAAATGAGCTCTATCCTGATAATCCTGCTGCTGTGTCTCTGGTCGACTCTCACCATCTAGAAACAGATGAACTAAAGTCTCTGAGTCTGTTCTTCTCCATTCCACCTCCAGACCCTCCACTGGTAAAGGTTCATCAACATAACAGGGCAAAACCACTGAAGATCCCAGAGGAGCAGCCAGAGGATCTGGTGGACCGTGCACAGTGAAGCCTATAGAGAAATGATAGAGAAATTGATAGCTTTAATAAATGAGAAAGAAAGACTCGAAAGCTATTTTCGTGTATCAACGTAAAGTGATCATCATACGTACCATCAGCGAATACCAGGAGTATTGCTATAACAATAAACATATTAATGTAGTTTACAAACACACAAAAAAAAAAGAGCTATAAAAAATTAATATTTGTATCATGACCATAAGAGTTCTTGTCCGCAGTCTTTCACACGAGGCCACGTCTAAACTTCCGCTTTCGCTTTTAGCTTACTTTCGCTTTCTTAAATTAAGCGCGTCAGATTCAAGGACAAGCGTCACTTTCGGTTGGCTCTTTATCGGTTTCTGTTGATATACTTGAACAATAACAACTAGCATTACACACACACACAAAGAAATGGTAATATGAATGAATGTGTGTTTAACAGACACAGAAAAGTTCCTCTTGTTGTTTCTGTATATCCAGGTTTCAAATTTAGCCGTCGAAATTTTACACACATATAGAAACTTGGTAGGGGTGGATTAGTGTAATGTGGGACACTGAAACCTAAACTTCAGTGCAGTTATCTCATAACATTAACATTTAAATCCGTTCAATAAAACAATGTTCTAAATTGTTTGTGATGTATGTATTTGTACATCAAATGTTGCAATAATATTGTTAAAATGTGTTAAGAATATTTTCTATTTAAAGCAATCTTTGTCGTCCCACTTTAGAAAAGGTTGGTTCAAAAGTGGGACAGCATGTTTTGACTAATGTGGGACAGTCTAAAATAGGAAAATGTGCATTAAGAAAGTGAAATGCCATACATGTATTTTTGATAAAATGTTGGGCTTATAATGCAGCAATATTATTTTTTTTTAAGATCAGGTTCAAAACTTTGGACTAAGAGACAATGGCATACTGGACTAGCAAGGGCTGCTTATTTTTTTTATTTTTTTTTTATTACAATTTGCTTAATGTATGCTTTTGAAAATACATGTCCTAAACTCCATGTGAATAGTAGCCTATAGAAGCTAACAAGTTAATAACAGTTTTTAAGACATTTCATGTTCCAAAGTTTAATTTATTTTAATATTTGACTTCCAGTGCATGGTTATTATTGTTGCTGACAAAAATCTGAAATATTTGTAATAAATCCTTTAAATAGTATACAATTTCTGTGTTATATATTTGTAATTAACATTCCACATGTGAACATAGGCTAGTTTTTTTTAGTTTTTTTTTAGCCAAACTGATAAAGATAGCAAACACAAAGTGTCCCAGATTTCAGCGCAAGGTATCCCACATTAGAAAATCCATAATTAACTGCTTAGAGCTGAATATTTGTAGCATTTTATCCCATTTTTTTAATAATTTGGTATTTGTTTTGCTAAAATAGCTGCTGACACTTTTCTTAAAAGTTACTTTACGAACAATGTCTGTTTTAACACGAGCTGTTCATCACAATCTCTTCGTCAAAACTCATGTAATGTAGTTTTTTTCCAGCGTTATGAGATTGTTCGAACCTTGTGTAGTTAAATTTTTTTTTTAATTAAGTCTCTTTAGTGTAAATAGCTATTATTTACACTGAGAAAAAAAGTGTAAACACTGAGAAAAAAAGGTCGCATTCCTCATATAAGGTCCTCTCATGACCGCGTCAGAGTGAGTTTAACTACTGATCTGAGATCTGTGCTTGTATTTGTCCTCAAATGGTGAATTTCGGATTTTGTGCAGTGATGTTTGTGATGACAGTCCATCTGGTTGTATAGGTTGTGTGGTTCTGTAATATGAGCCACTTGTGTGACACTTTAAAGCTGATTATTTAATTGTTGTTGTTTTTCCCCTCAATAGAGGGCAGAGTAGTCTCAAAAAATAAGTTGTCTCAAGAGCAGCCCAGATAGCAACATTGTTTCGGCCCTGATCCGGCCCACGTCTGGCACATGTGGAAAGATGATCTGGCCCACATGTAGCGTGGAATGACGGCCCTTGGGCGGACCGCTCCTGTTTGCCAGATCTGGGCCACAAGCAGGCCATAGCAATGCCACATGTCAGCCAAGAGCAAAGAAATAAACCAGAACTGGTCCTTATCTGAGCCACAAAACCTGTGTATATTATATATGGAGTCATCTCAGCCTTAATAAGCCTGTTAACAAGCAGAATCACTAAAGGAAAGAAGAGAACAGAAAAAATTATTGGTTGAAATAACCTTGTTTGGTGTGAGTGCAGGTGCTGGCTCTGTGGGACACCATTTGCTTTCGCAGGGCAGCCATGGCCTGTTCACCCGCGCTATTATAATAATAATAATTCATTACATTTATATAGCGCTTTTCTCGACACTCAAAGCGCTTTACATAGAAGGGGGGAATCTCCTCAACCACCACCAATGTGCAGCATCCACTTGGATGATGCGACGGCAGCCATATTGCGCCAGAACGCCCACCACACACCAGCTTACTGGTGAAGAGAAGACAGTGATGAAGCCAATCAGTATATGAGGATGATTAGGAGGCCATGATGGACAGAGGCCACTGGGCAAATTTGGCCAGGATGCCGGGGTTACACCCCTACTCTTTCGAAGGACATCCTGGGATTTTTAATGACCACAGAGAGTCAGGACCTCGGTTTAACGTCTCATCCGAAGGACGGTGCTCTTTGACAGTATAGTGTCCCCGTCACTACACTGGGGCATTAGGACCCACACAGACCACAGGGTGAGCACCCCCTGCTGGCCTTACTAACACCTCTGCCAGCAGCAACCTGGTTTTCTCAGGAGGTCTCCCATCCAGGTACTAACCAGGCTCAGCCCTGCTTAGCTTCAGTGGGCAACCGGTCTTGGGCTACAGGGTGACATGGCTGCTGACAGGGTGACATGGCTGCTGATTCCATGTCACCAAAGTGGCATTCTCCAAAGTGGCAGAGTCCTATTCTCCAAAGTGGCAGTCCCAAGGGCCGTCATTCCACACTGCATGAGGGCCAGATCATCATTCCACATGTGCCAGATGTGGGCCAGATGTGGGACATCACAATGTTTCAATGTGGGGAGGAACTAAAAATAGAGCCATTGACCAACTGAAACCTGCTCTAAAGTCAATGGCATAGTATTATTTTTGTTATTTAAAGATTGTGTTAGTAATGTGCGCTTATAGGTGGCTCCACAACGGATGTACACTTTGCTTATTGCACACACACACACACACACACACACACACACACACACACACACACACACACACACACACACACACACACACACACACACACACACACACACACACACACACACACACACTGATTACACACACAGGGCAGCAAACAGACATGCCAAATATTACAAATAAAAGATTATTATTGTGTATAAAGATATGGAAGACAGCAAGCCTTGTGTCAATGCAGAAAGTCCTTTGTTTTCTCAGAGATCATCTTTGCTCCAGCCATGCAATCCTTACAATCCCACAATCCCACATACAGACATCCGTGTCCCTTTTTGGAAAATCTCCTTTTTACATAAACACGATTGTTCTAAGCTGAGTAAGTTTACAATACTATTTCAGACTTTCCTCTTCAAAAAAAAAATTAAAAAAAAATAAACATGTTTAATTAGCTGTTTCTTTTTAAATTATTTGTGAAATGTACAAGTAATTAGTAATTTCCGAATGAAAAAAAAAATGTTTCAAGGTAATTTCTACACATTTTTTTCAGGGTAATATTAGCAAATTCAAAAGTTGTGTTGCTCTTAAACTCGATGCATCAAAACTTGTGATTGATTCATCACACTGTTAACAGTTTCAGAGTGAAAGTACAGTTTATCCCAGGTTAAAAATTGCATTACTCTCACAGTTATTACTCGTGGAAAAAAATAAATAATGGAGGGTTAATAACTTCAGGAGAGGTACATTTATGATTTCTTCCTTCTGTTGAACACAAAAGGAGATATTTTGAAGAATGTTAGTAAGCAGACAATCAATGGACTGAAGTCAATGGGGTCCATCACGGTTTGGTTTACAACATTCTTCAAAATATCTTTATTTTAACTAACTAACTTTAACTAACTAACCCAAAATCTCTAAATTACATCCAGATGTAACAACCTAAACTGCTGATGTAAATACAGATAAAAAAAATAAAATAAAAAACATTGATAAAAGCAGCCTTATTAATTATGTAAGCCCCAGTGCATGATGAGAACACCAGTACCAGAAAAGTTGAATAAGCTTCACTTAATTTTATAATGTTGATATTTACACTTTAATTTCTACAAGTTGAATTGAGCATTAATAAATAATTTACGTTTTCATAGATTTTTTTTTTTTTTTTTGAAGTATTTACTTCACAACAGAATCATTTTTATCAGTGTATTTTTGATGAATGTTCTCGTAATGTTGGCAGAAAACATTCTTTGAATGTTCTTTAAATATTAAGAATCACTAACTTTCTGACTCAATAAAAACGGCTTTGGATGATACATAGAGAAATCCTTGAATAACAGTCCAAATAACAATGATGTCTAACTTTCTCAGATTAAAAAAAGACAAGTTATGCAGAGAACATTGATGACACACAGATTAAGTGTTGGAAGTCATGTCTCCCTCCACTGGAGTCATGGGATTTGTGGGATTTGACCTCGGAACACACAGACCCCTTCTGATTGGCTGACATGCATCTTGTGTAACATGAGTACACTTATTATGCAATGTCCAGCAGAAAAACTCAGTTTGCGGTTTGGGACACAGATTTCCACAGGTTTGACTTTTTACATGTTCATTTATTTGTTATTTCACTGTTATTCAAACTTATGAATTTAAGTTTCTGTTTCATGGGACACTGTGGGAAAGTTAGTTACATTGGATTATTTCCAGAACAGAGAGAGTCTTGGTTAGACAGAATGTAAGTTGTATGTCTCACACAGGTTATGGGTGAATTAAGGATGTTCTAAAATGTGAGAGTTTTTTTACTTAGTTTAATGCACTAAGAAAACACTTTTACTGAGATGTAGGCTATATTTCTTCAGACTGTTTAAATAGCCTACATCTGCAATTGCAAATTGCAGCAATAGAAGCTGGATGTAGATTGTAACTAGGGTTGGGTATTGGTTGGGTTTTATCTGATACCAGTACCTACTCGGTATTTTTCAAACGGTTCCGGTGCTTAAACGGTTCTTAAACCGGTACTTAAGAAAACGAAACTGCACACACTTTATCAAAAAAATAATATCTGTGTGTGTTTTCTGAAAAAGATTTTCTGATTTCTGATTAAATTAAAAATTGTGCTGATGTAGCCGAAAACACTTAAGTTAAGATAAAAAATGTGTCTTCTAATATTATTTATATATATTATATTTATATATTATATATATATATATATTATATATCAATTATATTACATATTTTATATTATAGACTTTTACAAAACAGAGAAATATCTGAGACTGAGCAGAAATATTTAACACACAAAGTATAGCCTCATATAAATATACTTGATATAGGCTACTTCATACTTGATATGCAAGATTTGCAGTTGGTATTAAAATACTAGACTTACCCGAAGAGGAACACTGCAGCTGAACTTGAACTTTAGTCAAGAATGTCAGAGGTTTTTGGGTTCTAATCCGCATGCGTAGTTTTTTTAAACCGATAATGCTCATCAGTGGTTGTATATCAAGCAGGGACACTTTGTGTGCATTATATGTTGTGATTTCACCAGAACGAATAGATATGAGGCGCCGTCTAGGGCTTAACCCCTTCAGACCTGAATTATGTTTTAAGTTTCTGAAAAATATAAAAGTACATTTTCCCAGCTCATCAGGCTTCTATAAATGAGACAAAATAAAAAAAATGTTTGGCTTTAATTGTAATTTTTTTTGTCCATTTCAATGGACGTCAGGTCAAAACAGGTGTACTTCACAAAAATGTACCAACATAAAATTAAATAATAAACATAAAAATTGTTAGTATATACTTAAAGCTTTTTCTCAAGGTCAAAAACTTTTCAACATTACAACATTTCAACTTTAATTGTAAGGTTTTTGCTTTATAGATCGCACATTTGTTTATTCATAACAAAATAAACCTAGGAATCAATCAACGCATTCACGTTAGAGTAATTTACTGTGTGCATCTTTGAAACAATTTCTCTGTTAACGATTTTCTTGTATTTCTACAGTACATTACTGGCAGCACGGTTGCCATGCATGATGCATGTATTTCGATTTCCAGTAACTGTACTGTAATTCACTTTACAGTACACAAGATCAGTACTGTAAACTACCAAGTAGTACTTTACTGTATTTGTACTGTATTTCATCATTTGATCTGCTTTTGCTGTAATTAATTATACGGTATTGTACTGTAATATCTATATTGATACATTACTGATAAATATTATTATAATTTTCAAAATAATTACTAATAATTATAATATTATATCATAATAAATATAATATGTAGTTATTAGGAAATATAGGCTATAGTAGGAAAAAATATGGAAATCAATGGCTATACTGTCAACTGTCTAGTTACCGACATTCTTCAAAATATCTTATTTTGTGTTCAGCCGAATAAAGAAACTCATACAGATTTGGAACAACATAAGGATGAGTAAGTGATGACAAATATAATTTTTGGGTGTACTATACCTATAAAGGGATAGTTCACCCAAAAATTTAAATTGGCCCATGATTTACTCACCCTCAAGCCATCCTAGGTGTGTATGACATCGTTCTTCTTTCAGACGAATACAATCGGAGTTATATTAAAAAATGTCCTGGCTTCCAAGCTTTATAATGGCAGTGAATGGTTGTTTCTGTTTTGAAAGTCCATAAACGTGCATCCATCCATGATAAAAGTGCTCCATGCGGCTCTTGGGGGTAAATAAAGGCCTTCTGAAGCGAAGCGATGCGTTTGTGTAAGAAAAATAATTCATTTTCAAGTTACGCTTTAGATTTATGTCAAATCTGTATGTTTTGTACAGTTTCGCCGGAAGCTAGTCATTTTACTTTATAAAGTTTTAAATACGGATATTTTTCTTACATCTCCATCTTCCTCATCATCACTCCACATAAAGTCAACATCTGAGATACTTCCATCAGCTATATGTTCAAGCACTTCAAAAACTATATATTCTGCATATGAAAAAGTTTTAAAAATGTATCGGTACTGTGATATAGATTTTTTATATAAGAAATTTCAATCAGCATTACTGGAATTCAATTACTGGAATGTGATTTCAGTAACAGGCTTTTGAACCCACTGTCCATTCTAATGGACAGACACATTTGAAAAAATCCTGATTTAAAATTTGAAATTCTACAATCGATTTTTAACTTTAATTAATAAGTTAAATCTTTCTATTTTACATACAAACTATGAAATACTGACAAACATATCAAAAAATTTAAATAAAACCATATAAAAATGTTGCTTGCTTCTGTGTTTGGAGTGAAGTGCTGACATGCTTCTCTTCAAAGTAGTGTTTTTTTAAATAATTACTACATGCAGAGCTTTACTGCCATTTGATTGGATGACAAGCGTCCAATCTAATGGACTGCAGGCTTTAAACTAGGTGAAATGCTCCAGAAGTAAAAAAAAGGGGGGTTGACATGTGATGTCCATTGTAATGGACGCAGGGTCTGAATGGGTTAAATCGAACTTCATTCACGCACACATAAAACGCTTGCTTACACATATACTAAGTAGTCACACATACATATACTGCTGAATGCTCCAACTATATGAAATGCACAACGTCACATCTAAAGTCGCTCACGCACACACACACACAAACCGCGCACATACTCATCTGAGACGCGAGCACATCTCACACACATATGGAACGCCTAATGGGTCATATTTCGCCACTTTCCTACGTCGTTTTGTTAAAAAAACGCCGTAAAAAGCGCCGTTTAAACGGCCAGGACGCCGCTTTTTACGGCGCCGAAAAGCGAAACGCCGTAAAAAACACCGATGAATTGTGTAAACAACGGCGTATTTTTCGACGTTTTGGAGGCGGCGAAAAAAACGACGCTCTAAATGCCCATGTAACGCCGCTTTTTACGGCGCACAGTGTCCCCAATGACGCGTATCATAACGCGTCACAAGACGCGTACTGTTAAATGATAATGATCTCCACCCTGTCTTTTCCAAAGCCAATAAATTTGAACTGGTATCACCCAATCAGTAAAGAACAAGAACAGACGATATTAATCCAACCCAGCACAAGGATGAGATTCGATCCATGCCTCAGCTCACTGAATGTTGCTGAAACTTAGATTGCTAACGTTATACCGCCTTGTAAGGCAAGCATATTTTATTTATCATTATAATAGGCCCACTTTAATCTGTTATTTTTCTATGTTCTTTTGTAGCACATTCTCGATTTTTTTCATCTGATTATTTGTAAAGCACTTTGCATAGCCACTTTATGCATTGTGCTTTATAACCTCTTGCCGCTACTCCCCCTTACACATTTGTTTGTGACGGTGTCATTGCTTGGGAACAATGATTGTAGACAGATAAACTGTAGCCAGAAAACTTTTGGCATTTTTTGAATTTCAAAAAACACCATATGTTTTAGTATGAGGACACAGATGTCGTCATAAACCATGTTTACGTTGTAATACCCATGTCATTATACACATTTGTGTCCTCATAAACCATATACAAGAACACACACACTAACAGCAGGCCCTGACAGGAGGAGGACAGAGTAAACACAGGACCTACAATTTCCACACTTTTCTCCTGTGTGTAATATAAATGTGTAGGGGGGGTGTACGTGTTTTCATTGAAAATGTGTTCTGATATATATTCCTCACAGAAAATGAGCCAAGGCCAAATGAGTCTCTGTCACATGCCTGTCCTGTCTTGTCAGCCGCAAAGCACTGGCAAAAGTAGGCTAATAATATAATAAATGTGTCTGAAAAAAATAACGAAGCATTTTAATTGTTTATTAATGAACTAGTCTTTTCTAAATCAGTGCGGTTAGGCACCCTGCAAACATATCTCCATACATCTCCGCTGCCTAGATGCGCCTTTCATACGGACAGGATTACATAATCAGATGGTAGGCTACCGTATTTGCCATTGGATTTTTTTCGTTGGTGGACATTTTTTTAATAAACTTTATATAGTTAGTTAGATTTCTCATGTCTGTGAGACTTGTCTATACACTGTTTTTCAGTTCATTTTTGAGATGCGCTCCAATTCACAGATCATGAAAGCGCGCCCTGTTCGTTTTATTTTATTTTACAAAAGCACAACGTGTTCTTGTTGTTGTGAGTTTACACAAATAAAAGTAGTTGCGACTGATGTATTATTATTTTCTGTATGACCAGAAATGGAGTATTTTAAGTTGTTTCCACTGTTGATAGGAAAATGCGAGTGATGGCACCGGCGCATCCATGTCATGTAGTGCGCGCTCCACACTCCGCACAAACACTCGGATATGCGCTTAATAATAGCGAACATTTATAGGTTAATGTTAGAGCGAGCGGCCATGCCAGACTGATAATTCCTCTTCATGTTTAACAAATCAAATTCTATTGCATTTTATTGCGCCAGTTTGAAAAGAGCGGCTGAAACACTTAGCCTATACAGATAAACGCCCAACGCTGGTGTTTTTCTTTAAACAAATTCGTTTAGGCTTTAAAATAAATATTGTTTATGGGCTAATTAATGCCACAATAATTTGTTTATTTTATTGGCTACTTGTATTTTTCATTTTTGTTTTGCATTGATGTAACAACAATGACTTTGTGTTGGGGAATTAATTAGCTCAAATTAGCGGTAATATTCATCAATGTGAATATGCATCTGTTGCTTCCATAAATTAATTTATTCAAATTAGGGAATAGGTCAAAACCTCGGCTGGTATCAGCGATTACACAATTATTTGTAATAATCACTGATAGAGACGGGTAGCATTTACTCAATTTGGGGGAATTTGAGGTAGAAGTTGACGAATGTTCATTTACCATGCAGACTGGCCGTCCAGCGGACAGAATGTATAATTTATGAACAGAGATCGGGCGTCTTTAACACTGATAGATAACACTTTCTTGTGGCCACAAAGAAGATAATTATCTCCGTGTTTTAGACAATTTTAGGTTTCTTTTAAGAATAAAACCAATCGTAGAGCTTATAAGGTACAATCTGCACTCATCAGGGACTCAGAATTTGAAACAAAGCAGGCAAACTTAATTCAAATGATTTAACAAAGTTTATTTAAACAGGCTAGCGATTACACAATTATTTAAAATCACGCAGGAGTAAAAATGCATAAACAAAACAGGCAATATAACGATCGTAATACAGAAATACAACAAAATAAAAATGTTTGAGAGAGAGAGAGAGAGAGAGCGAGAGGAAACTAATAGTGAAGAATGGAGATAAGAATGATTTTAGGTGTTCGTGTGAGATGTTGAGAGGGTAGCGTTTTGTAAGGAGAGATGGGTTTGCCGACAGCTCCGTGAGCGCGTGGCAGTGTGTTTATCTCGGCACACGTGGGTGAGAGTATGTGTGTGCGTGAACGTGTATGTTTGTGTGTGTGAAAGAGAATTTAGAGGGAGAGATAGAAACAGTTTCAGTCATTCACCACAAAACCCCAACGTTTCTTAGTAATATTTAGACAACTTTAAACAGCATTTCCTTCAGATTGCAAATTTAAAAGATCTACGTTACTCTGTTTGGGAGATCGGCCTTCTGTGTGTGTCCGCGTCTGTGTTGGATAAAAGGCACCTGGATCACGTGGCCACAGCGTTCTGGTTGCTATGGCGACTTGAAGCGAGCGAAAGACTCAGCAAAGATTATTTTAGCCTTCGTGGGTTGGTTTCAGCAGACTATCAACTTCAGTAATAGTGGTTCTAAGAAAAGACTTGGAAATAAAAGAAAATAAAAGCGAGCGAAGCTTCCTGGAGGGAAGGAGGCGTGTCGTCTGTCTCTCTCTGGCGGAGTGCGATGAGAGGAAAGGGGCGCGCAATTTTAAAGGGCTAAACTCACGCCTCCCTCACGTACGTGGGCCAATCGTCTTTAACAACGTATGGGCCCACCTCCTGACGTTTTGAGGTCTATACGCCTTCTTTCCGCGGGGTTTTGAAACGATGAATTCGTCCATAACTTAATAACACTGGTATTTAATAAAACAATGCATTCTCTGATATTTTGTGTTAAAGATTCAGCATCGTTGGGGTTTGTGGAACACGGCAATACCGCGAATGACAGTTCTAATATCTAAAATCAAGGAGGTACATCATTTCTTGTAACTGTGGGCACCACTGGGTGATTACAAGCCAGCAAACTACATAGGCATAATATTTGGGACAAGGGGGTCAGGCACACATCAAGAAAATACATTTAAAATATTTCATACAAGGATTTGAGTCCCACGTGGTGGGCCTGCGTGTGTTTCTGTGTGTGTGTGTGTGTGTGTGTGTGTGTGGTGTCAAACAGAGTTCACACCATGCGTTGAACTTTTGGCTTTCCGAGCCGGGGAGGGTGAGGGTGTAAATGTGTGTACGTGCGTTTGAGTCCTTGGATTGATGTATTAGGCACAGACCACATGTTTTTGGCATCTGGTCCCTCCAACACTGTTTTATTGTCGTGAATTGTTAATTAGTGTCTATGTGTAAATCAGTGTCCGAGAGACTCCCTGGGGGGGGGCGCTTTCGGGATCGCTCTCATTGGTCAGCGTCAGGCTCTCCAAGTCCTAAACAGACGGTCTCTGTTGGTTTAGACGTAAGAGATCATGTAGAGTGAGAGATAGTCAATGATTTACACCATTTTTCGGCGCCGTTTGGGCTGCACGTCTTACGCAGGGCAATCTCAAGACACAGAGGTGTCGTAAATGAGAGGGCTTTGGAATGTGAGAATAGCTTGAGTCAGAGCGAGACAGGGGTTTTGTAGATTTAGACTGCATTAATTAATTTGATTTAATCACCATGCAACTGGTGATCTGCTCTCCGTTACATTCCCCCTTTTGATGAGTTGACCGGGCGTGTATGGGCCTAGTCGAGTCATCACGGTAACAACGGTCAGATGGCAGGTGCATGGATGGGAGGAGGCTGCACACGGGTGTTGCTTAGGACTGCAGCGTGAGCTCGATGAGGTCTTCAGCTTGCTCTAGTGGGGAGTCATCCTTCCGGAGGTTTCTCCTGAAGCCGACGGAGACTGCCTCTGTGAGCTTGGCTGTGGAGGTTTGAATTGCGTTGATCCTTCGGTACAGGATATAGGCCAAACCCAAAGCTAGGGCGTGTCCGAGGATGCTGGTAATGCATAGTGCGTGTAATTAGTGTCTATGTGTAAATCAGTGTCCGAGAGACTCCCTGGGGGGGGGCGCTTTCGGGATCGCTCTCATTGGTCAGCGTCAGGCTCTCCAAGTCCTAAACAGACGGTCTCTGTTGGTTTAGACGTAAGAGATCATGTAGAGTGAGAGATAGTCAATGATTTACACCATTTTTCGGCGCCGTTTGGGCTGCACGTCTTACGCAGGGCAATCTCAAGACACAGAGGTGTCGTAAATGAGAGGGCTTTGGAATGTGAGAATAGCTTGAGTCAGAGCGAGACAGGGGTTTTGTAGATTTAGACTGCATTAATTAATTTGATTTAATCACCATGCAACTGGTGATCTGCTCTCCGTTACATTCCCCCTTTTGATGAGTTGACCGGGCGTGTATGGGCCTAGTCGAGTCATCACGGTAACAACGGTCAGATGGCAGGTGCATGGATGGGAGGAGGCTGCACACGGGTGTTGCTTAGGACTGCAGCGTGAGCTCGATGAGGTCTTCAGCTTGCTCTAGTGGGGAGTCATCCTTCCGGAGGTTTCTCCTGAAGCCGACGGAGACTGCCTCTGTGAGCTTGGCTGTGGAGGTTTGAATTGCGTTGATCCTTCGGTACAGGATATAGGCCAAACCCAAAGCTAGGGCGTGTCCGAGGATGCTGGTAATGCATAGTGCGGTGTCGGCGGCTGTCCATGTTTGCACCACAGGTGAAGTGTTCAGGATGGGTAGTCGAGACAATGCTTGGAGGGCTGAGTCCAGGGGAGCTATGTCGATAACTTGTGGCCCCCCTTTTTCAATCCAATCTTCCAGTTCGGGATCTAGAGTGAAATTGCGGTTCTTGAAGAAAGACGGAATTTCTAGCTCGGCTTGGTACTCTTCACTTGGGAGGTGGTACAAGGCCAGGTCATCTAGGTGGAGGATGGCTCCTCGTGGGACTTGAATCCACATGCTTTGGTTGAGCAGGTTGACACGTGTAGCAGTGTCGTGTTGGTCATAGGTCAGTGTCGCTGACCGTACTGGAGTGTTCACGAGCCATCGGTTTCCTATGATCTCAGCTTGTGTCTCGGTGACCTGGTTGCGAGGTTTCGCATCGGCCGGACAACGTGCGTCGTTGGCTAGTTGTTGGAGGCCGCAGATCCCATCGGTGTTATCTCTGAGGAAAGGTTTGCTGGGACAGAGATAGTGAATGTCTTTCGTGCGGGTGCACATGTGTAGGTTAGGTGCTAGGTACAGTTGTGGGTCGCTGTCATGGTACGCTACCACGTCGGGAGTCCGTACTTTAAACTGAGTGTCCCGTTGCCAGAATCCGATGTTGACAATGTCTTTAAGACGGTAGATTCGGCTTGATTCGATGATTGGCAGATTGAGGAGGAAGCCCACCTCCCGCTGTACCGGGTCAACGTACAGTGGAATGGCGCTACCTAAAGAGTAGGCAAGATGGGTTTGTATCGGATCCGTGGGTGCGGTGGTGGCGGAAGCCAGCACGGTTTGTACGAGACTCAGGGGTATTAGGTAAGGCGGGATCCTTCCCATGGCTAGGTTGTCCATGGAGGAGCTCACTTCTCTGAGCATGTCGGACATCAATGCGGTGACCAACTGAGTTTGGGCAAAGTCATTCTGGAAGACTGTGAACATCTGTCTCATTGAGTTCAAAGTTTGGTTCAACATGACGCTATGTGTGTTAAGGATGGTGACTGTACCTCTCAGTGTTTTGCCTATGGTGGTTAGGGATGCGCTTTGTGTGGTGAGTTGGTCTTTCAGCTGTGGGAGTTCCGTCTGGATTTCTGTCACATGTCTTCGTACCGTGGCGATGTTCACGGCATTGACGCTAGACATACCGATGTTGAACAGCGTGCCCACGGCTGCAGCTGCTCCGAGTAGGGCTCCGAGGAACCTTTTGGACCGTCTGTTGTGTCCACTCAGTTCGGCCTGGGTGAGAGTCACCTTTTCAAGTTGGTTCAACATGTGTACGATGTCAGCTTCAGCATGGTCGAGGGCGGTTTCTGTCCATCTGGCACCCGCCCAACTGTAGTGAGTGGCGGATCTCGGGTAGTGCGCACGGTAGACGTTTCGAGGGTCGAGTCGCACGTACACTTTCTGTGTGTGGGTTCGGCAATTTGTGATAAGCAGCCCAGGCTGTTCTCTCAACACAATTCCCGAGGCTGGCCCTGGTGAGATGACATCGGGTGGTGGCTGGCCTCTGGTCGACTGAAGGCACATGATGGCAATCCACAGCAGCATCCTGTTACAGGCAAGAGAGAGAGAGGTGTGGATGAAAAAGGGAAAGAAAGAAGGCACAGATCAGCAAGGGTTGTCCCGGGGGATGGGACAGTCTTCTTTCCTGTAGGGACGGCGGTTGGGTTTAGTTCGTATTGGCCTCTTCTTGTCTGTCCCTACTACGGGCCACATATCTTTTAATTTGATTTCGGTGGACCCATTTGAGAACGGGTTCTCTTGGTCCCCGTTTAAGCTGGATCTGGTATGCTACAGGAGAGAGTTTGTTCACAATTTCATGTGGTCCAGTCCAGTGAGGCAGAAACTTTTTTGACAGTTGCTTGGGTGGCAAGGCGAAACTGTAGTACAGGACTTTGTCGCCCACACTGAGTTCTTGGTGTGATGCCTTTTTGTCGTAGAAGGCTTTCTGGCCTTCAGCGCTGGTCTTCAGGTGTTGCTGAGCGAAAGCGAAAGTTGTTTTCAAGTGTCTATGGAGCTCGTCCAGATATTGGGACGTAGTATAGGCGGTGACGAGGTTGTTGTCTCCTGGTTGGTACAACAGGTGTAAGGGCAGAGTCATCTGCCTCCCAGTCATGAGTTCAAATGGAGCCACTCTGGTGGATTCCTGTGGTGTGGCTCGGATAGCCATCAGCACCAGGGGAAGTTTCACATCCCAGTCTTTCTGGTTAGCCGACACATATTTTCTCAACATGGCGACCACCGTTCGGTTAGACCTTTCTACCTGTCCGGATGAGATCGGATGGTGACTGATGTGAAGTTTGGCTTGTACCCCTAGAATTCTCCAGACCTTTTGCATGATCTCTGCGGTGAAATGGGTACCTCGATCTGAATTGACTTTCAGTGGCAACCCGAATCGGGAGAAGATGTGGTTCATCAGGAGATATGCCGTTGTTTGGGCGGTGTCGTTAGGTGCTGGCAGACACTCTACCCACTTGGTAAACTGACACACCACCGTGAGAAAGTATTTGTTACCTCTGCTCGACCTGGGCAGCGGTCCCACCCAATCAATTTGGAGGTCTGACCAGGGAAATGTGATTCCTCTGCGTTGCAACGGGGCTCTGTGAGTTAGGTTTGTTGGGTGAAACTGACAGCAGACCAGGCATTCTCTCACATACTCTGCCACATCCTGCTGCATACCTGGCCAGTATGCCACTTGTCTAAGTGTCTCATACGTGGCTCTGGTACCGTGGTGCCCCGCGTAAGGTGCGTTGTGGGCGTGGTTTATCATCTCCCCCCTTTGACATCGGGGCACGACAAGCTTGGGCGAAGTGGTGTCATCGGTGACAAACCATAAAATGTCGTCCCGCACACGCAGCATGTGTCTGCTGTTGTGTAAGTGTCTGAGGTCTGAGTTGTCAGTGGTGTCAGACGGTGCGATTGGGTTGGGGGAGGGGTCTTTGAGGTGGATAATCATAGTCTTTATGGCAGTGTCTGAGGCTTGCATTTCTGCAAGGTCGTTGTTTGAAATTTGTGGGGTTAGTGACAGCATCTGCGAAGCAGGTGCAGTAGCAGGTGATGGTTTCTTGCTTCGGGTTAGCACTGCTACGTCGGGGGTGGGTGAGGGTTTTGGGGAATCCCACGGTTTACCGTGTAGTGCGCCCGATTTTGCGAGGGCGTCAGTGTGGTCATTGAAGTCTTTGTCTTGGCCTGGGAGTTTGGAGTGTCCTTTTACCTTTTTCCAGTACACTGCGAGATCGCGTGTCGTTGTGATGTCATCACATTCCTGGAACAGGTGTTGGTGTTTTACAGGCTTGTTGTTAGCAGTTTTGAAACCATTCTGTTTCCAGGTCTGGAGATGGCATACAAAACTGAGTCTGGCATAGTTAGAGTCTGTGCAGATGAGAAGTTCTTTGATGTTGTTTGATGCTGCGATTTGCAGAGTTATGAGAATTGCTGCGATTTCTGCATACTGTGATGACTTGGGGCCTAGCTTGAAGTGTTGTGGTGGGCATGGGTGGTCGTGCACCCACAGTACCCCTGCACCTGCTTTTAGGATGCCCTCGCTGTTGTAGGAACATCCGTCGACGTAAGCTGTGGGCATGCCTTTGCACGCATTCTTGTCAAAGTACCTGTGGCAGGTCAGTGGTGGTTCTTGGGGTTCAGGTGTATTCAGCGTTGCGGCAGGAGAGTTGTCAGAGCAGTTTTGACAGGCCGCCAGGCCGTCACCTAGAGCGGATTTGTGGTTTTGTGCATATCTTGCCTCGACGTTTCGTCCTTGGAGAGCCATTAGCCATGTAGCAATGCGCGAATTAGTGACAACGCCGTCGCGGATTCGCTGGCTATTGAGGAACATGACGGGCTGGTGGCATGTTTCTATGATGACTTTTTGTGCACCAATGTAGTTGGAGAAGCGCTGAATTGCCCACACTGTACAGAGTAAAGCTTTCTCACAGTCTGAGAATTTACATTCTGGAGGGAGAAGTGTTTTGCTGGCATATGCGACTACCTTCTTGTCTTGGTCATGTTGTTGGTATAGGCCAGCACTGAGACATTGGTTTGAAAACCCAGCTTCCAGGTGGAATTCTTTCTGTGGATCAGGGTAAGCAAGGCATGGAGCTGTGCATAAATGTCTTTTTAGTTCTACCATAGCGTGTTCTTGAGCATCTGACCAGACGAAAGGGCAGTCCTTTTTCAATAAAGTCGTTAGAGGCCTGGCGATGTCTGAGTAGTTTTCGATGAACTGTCGGGAGTAGTTGCAAACTCCCAGAAAGCTTCGAAGTTCTGAGACGTTAGTGGGAGGCTTGATGTTTTGAATGGCATGAATACGGTTTGATTGTGGTTCAATGCCATGTGGTCCAATGAGCAAGCCAACGTAATTGACCTTGCTTTTACACCACTGCCCCTTGTGGAGGGCTATTTTGGCGCCGGCAACAGATAACTGGTTTAGAACATAGTCAATTTCTTTTAGGTGGTCTGCCACCGTCGTGCTTTTCATAAGCACATCGTCGACGTAAATCAGGTTACCTCTCATCCTGGCGTCTGGGCATGCTTTGTTCAGGAATATGTTGAATTCAGCTGGTGAGTTTGCATATCCGAACGGACACCTGTTGAAGGTGTACTGTCGGTTGCCAAACGTGAATGCCAGCTTGTGTTGGTCGTCAGGGTGTACTGGAATGGTCCAGAATCCAGAGGCCACATCGAGTGTAGAGAAGATGGTGGCTCCTCTGATTTGTGGGATTTCCTGTTCTAGCTGAGTCATGGGCCATCGTGACAATGGCACCTGTTGATTTAATTTGCGATAGTCGATGGTTGGTCTCCACTTTCCATTAGGCTTGAGAACAGGCCATAGTGGCGCAGAGTATGTGCTGTTGCAGGCTCGAATGACATTTTTCTCAAGCATTGATTCGATGATTTCCCGCACCGGTTCGTGTGAGGCGATGGGAATCTTGTATTGCTTGACAAAGGTGGGCGGAGCCTCAGGGTGCGTGGGGATACGCACTGTGTGGAGGTCCGTCAGACCACAGTCTAAAGGGTCTTTCGCAAATGATTCTTTGAACTTGTATAGGACTTGTTTTAGTCTTTGGCGGTCTGCATCATCCGGAAGGGCATCAGCATCCTGTAGAATTTGTTGCACTTGCAATTCGAAACCTTGGTATGGTTCCTCTGTTGGTTTGTCATCAGTCGGGTTGGTTTCAACCGGCATGGCAGGTGCGTCAGCTTCACTGACGGGCTGGTGGGAGACTGTGTACACTGTGAGGTGTTGATCCTCTGTCAGCTCTGTTCTGCACACACGGTGTTTGGCTACCGACATGACAGATGTGATGGCAATGAATTGGAAGGGTGCTGTGAACAATGTATTGTCAGTATGTCCCTCAGGTATCAGTGCAGGTGGAATTGGCCCTATTACGGGTAGTATCAGTTCAAAGTCATGAAAGTCATTACTGACTAGCCATCCCAGTCGGTAGGCTTTGGGGATGCTGATGTCAGCTGCTGTGCAATTGTTGAACAGAATGTAGACTACCCGAGATGACACTTCAGTGAGGGGTGTGGCTTCGAGGGTGAGTCCGAGTTCTACACATTCAGGTGAAGGTTGGAAGAAAGCCAGTGTGTGGTTTAGGGTTTGGCCCTGTCGCAGGTTGAGGCGCACGGCGACGCCTTTCGTGTAAGCAGGTATAACTGTTCCTTGTTCGTTGATGAGGGTGCAGACTTCAGGGATGGTCTGACCTGACAGTAGATTGTCATGACTGATGGGAACAGGTGGCAGTGAAATCAATGGGGCCCACACAACCTCATTAAACATGTCCACATGAGCCTTGAGGCGAATCAAGATGTCTGCTCCAATGTAGACGTCGTGAGCTGGGTCTTCCAGGATCAGGAAGTAATGGGTCAAGTGCCGGTGATTCCATGTCAAGTTCAAGGCACAGATCCCTTTGGCAGATGTCAATGAGGTTGGTTCTGGGTTTGAAGGGAAACGGGTGCGTTTACAGGTGTAGGGCAGGTCTGGAGTCTTTTCGAGAATGGCATTGAATAGTGACAAGCTTATAGCTGAGTTGTCTGCCCATAGTGCCAGGATAATGTCTGTTGCGGTTACGTCCTGCAGCTGCAGGGGAGTTTTTACCTGGGGGCAGTAATTATCGGAGTCTGGCGTTGGTCTGAACGTGCAGAGTAGCGAACTTGAACCCTGAACAGCTGTGGGGATTTCATCCTCATGTCTGGCTGAGGGAATTTCCACGATCCTTGTGGCTTGGCATTCTGGCTCAATGGATTTGTGCGGCTGGAGGGGGAGGGGTTCGCGCACCTGAGCCCAAATTTGGAGATGCTTGAAGTCCAACAAGGGTTCAAAACGGTCCAGCAGGTCCTTGCCTATGAGAAATTGATAAGTGTTCACAGGGGAAATATACACAGGGTGGACTACGCTCATAGGACCGATTGCCAGGTGAATGGGAGCTAAGTTCTTTAGCTGGATGTCGTTCTGGCTGTATGACTGCACGTTCAGCTCACAAGTGTGGAATTTAAGAGTTCGGTTTTGTCTTTGCGCTTCACACTTGAGTTTTTGAAATAGTTGAGCAGAAATTAGCGTTAGGTCCGAACCTGTGTCCACCAGGGCTTCGAGCTGCATTTCCTTTTCTAAGGTGATGGTTAAGTACAGTTTTCGTGCCACTCCTCTCTCAATAAGGTTGCCTAGGAGTTGTGGCATGGGCTCTTGTGTGCTGATTGACAAGCAGTGGGGGTAAGTCTCTAGTGTCTCGTTGTTGGTGCAGATTACTAGGACAGCGCTGTCTGGCATTTTGTTGTGAGAGCTGCTGCAGTCTTGTGCAGGAAGGGTTGTTGTCAGCTGGAGGGAGTGAGTTGAGCTGTCATTTGGTGATGCAGCAGCGAGTTCGATAGTCTTTGGTTTGACAGCAGTGTTTCGCGGGGCTGTCAGTTTGAGGGAGTGAGTGGAGCTGTCATTTTGTGGTGTGACAGCGAGTTCGATAGTCTTTGGTTTGACAGCAGTGTTTTGCGGGGCTGTCAGTTTGAGGGAGTGAGTGGGGCTGTCATTTTGTGATGTGACAGCGAGTTCAGCAGTCTGAGGTTTAACAATAGTTTCAGGTGGGCTGTCAGCGTGAGGAGCATTGGTTTCAGGCCTGTGGGCTAGTCATGCGGTGTCTGGTTTATCTTTGTCTTCCTTGTGAGGTTTCTTTTGGACGAGCTTTATTAGGGCTCTGAGGAGTTCTGCTTCTTCGGGCGTGGCTGCACTGTTTCTGTCGGATGTGGGCTCCACTTTGGTTTTACCGTCGTCATGTCGAGGGGGGTCCCTTGGCCGTTTATCTGGGCTTGCGGTTCGGGGAGATCGGGGTCGGCCCTTTCTGGGGTGTTGATCGGCCTCCCAGCTGCCTCCGCCCTTTTGGTTGTGGGGGAAGCGATGCCGGTCCCAGGATCCACCGAAACGATCATTTTGCGGCCTTGGGCGGACACCCCCCCGGTTTCGCTGTCCTCTGCCGGCTTGGAACGGTCGGGACTGTTTGTTGCCGGGTTCGTAGTTGGCAGGCTGTGCACCCTCCAGGGCAAGTTCTGGACCGGGCGCAGCGACGGCACACACTGTGGGGTATTTTACAGGTTTTTCAGACACAGTCTTTTGTTTTACGTACGCTTTGTGGGCCAGGTCACGTAACTGTTGAATTGACAGGGTCCGTGGACAGACTAGAACGCCCAGGTGCGCACTTTGACTTGGGTGGAGATTCCGCAGAAAAAGCGTTTTGAAACTCACGTCCTCTTCCATGTGTGCCTCATTCCTCGGTCCGAAGTAGGCGAGCCGCAGACGTTCGTAGTAGGCTTGCGGCGTTTCCAGACGAGCTTGTTTGAGGTCCATTGCCGCAAGGATGCCTTGGTCCGAGTCTGGATCAGAGAATTCACGGATCAGGGCTTGTCGTAATTGTGGATAGTTCGTTTTAACAGATTCTGGCTGGCGATCCAGGAAACTTCTCACGATGCGCCCAGAAGTGATCCGAAGGAGATATAACTTGTCCCAAGTCGTGACACTGTCCACAGTTTGCAAGTGAAATTCAATATCGGTTAAATAAGAGTGCACGTCGTTGCCACCTGCTGGATTTGGGTTGAATGTAGGGATGTTTCTTGCCAGCTTGTCCAGTTCTTTAGAGGCTGTGCGATGACTGGTGGCTCGTCTTTCCGGGACGGGGCTACCCGGTGAGATAGTGTCAGGACGTGGGCTTTCCTCTTCTTCTTTAGCTTTAAGAGTTCGGCTGTGAAGTGCAGGTTCGCGGGTAAGGAGAGACGGGGTGGTGTGTGTCTCCCCCTCCCGCTTATCTTGTAGGTCGTACACATGTTTGAGTTCACAGTGGACCCTGTCCAGCTCGCCCTTAAGCTCATGTCTTTGTTGGATGAGCTCGTCAATTTCAGCTCGGGCTTTCTGCAAAAATGTTTCACACACTTTGACTCTAGCGTCTCTGTCCGTTAATTCTGTGCGTGCTCTTGCTAGCAGATCCTCTCCACGTAGCAGCTTGGAATTTAGGGCAGCCGTGGTCTGTTTCTCCGCCTCCACTGTCCTGTCCGTGTCCAGACGCAGGTCCTCCAGGGCCTGCTGTAATCTTTCCACTTCCTGTTGTAGTCCTTCCACTTCCTGTTGTAGTCTTTCCACTTCCTGTTGTAGTTCCGGGTGTGTTTCCTCCTCAGTTTCCAGAAGTAGCTCGTTCAGTTGTTGTTGTGCCAGCTCCTTTTGTTTGCAGGCCTCCTTTAGCTGAGTTTTTAGTCCAGCGGTGTCCTTTTCCAGCTTGGCTTTGTCCTTTTCCAGCTGGGCTTTGTCCTTTTCCAGCTTGGCTTTGTCCTTTTCCAGCTGGGCTTTGTCCTCCTCCAGCAGACGTGCCTGGGACACCAGGTAGTGAGAGAGACTCCCGATGAGGCGACTCCATTCTTTTGAACTGTAGGCCTGCGTGGGGTCCTGGGACATGATCTGGTCCACGTTGGCGTCCAGTTCCTGTTGGGTCAGGAGTTTTGGGTCACCGAAGTCTTTGGATAGGCAACCGGAGGTCATGGCGGCCAACCACGCCTCTAGGCTACTCCAGTGAGCTGCAGGGCTGGGTGAGCGCGACATGTTGACTCACTGTAGGCGAGAGAAAACACAACACACACACACACAAGAAGGGCCGATGCAATCGTGTCGTGAAGCTAATAAACTATAGGACGGTGTGCCGTCTATAGAACTTTGGGCTAACTGACTTTAGACAGTTAGGCGGGTCAGCCTAGGACCCGGAATAGAGACTGTTCAGTTGTACCTCTATTACTTAGCTTTCTGGGGTCTCGTTGGTGCACTGAAAAACAAGTTACCAAAGAACATGCAAGGCACGAGTAGGCGAGGATTTAAAGGGGAGGAAGAAACAGAAATTGAACACAAAAACAAAAACAAAAATATCAGTGATTTGATCTGAGCTGTAATTTGGACACTAATAGCACAAAGGATGTGCCTTGGGGGAGATATTTAAGATTATGTGGCTTATATTGGGAGGCAAAGTTTTCTCTTTTTTTTTTTCAAATGATTTAGTCTTACCTGAAATGGACGGAGGTCGCCCCGGCCGGCCCTCCCTGAGCGCGGTCAACCTTCCTGGCGCCCCGAACACCTGGCCGCCGTGACCTTGGATTCTCCGTTACTCTGCTCACGGACACGACCCCTCAAACAGGGTGACTTTTAACACAATCCTAGTAGTTCCGGAGATATCAACCAACCAAACGCAATGCAAAGGTGAGTGCGTCACAGAACGGTGGCAGGGGCTGCCTAGTGTTTGCGCAGCGGTCCCAACAATTGACTCTTGCGTCGGTTTTTATGGCTGACACTCCGAAGCACCGGATTGCTGAGGTCACGTACTGCGTGCCGCCGCCCGTGGCAGAGGTAAGAGAAACTCAAGGGTCACCGCACAGTCAGTGTCGGAAACGTCAGTCGGGAGACTCACCCACAGAGGGCGAACCGGGACTCCTGTAGTCCACTGCAAGTGCTGAGATTCTTGCCTATAAGAGCCACAACATGGAGTGAAACAAGGGACTCTAAAGTGAATTAAGATTTCTTGCTTACACCAAATGGGTTATGTGGTAAAACAATAATAACAAGGTAAAACTTTGCAGAGAGAAAAAAAACAAAGTAAAATTAAACCAACCTTGAAACGGAAAAACCGAATAAAAAGGGTGTATGGTCTTGTCAGTTAAAGGTGAAACAGAAGAAGGTTAGCGGTTTCTCGATGTAGGTGGAAACAGGAGAGCGGTGCGGTAGACCACTGTAGTGGTTTAATAGAGCCTCTAGGGGGCGCTCTTCCTCTCGTCGGTTCGCCTTAACTGTTGGACACACTTAAACTTTTAATTCAAAATTGGCTTAAAATCAAATCCAAATAATCCTGGGGTACCTTAACAGAGAATTCGGATGGTTATTTATAACAATCAAACAACACTTAAGTTATTTTGTAATGATTACAAACTAATCATTCGAAATCAGCATCTATGAAATGAGATTCAACAGAGTAAATTTGTAGAGAGCTGACTTGGACAGGGAGCTTCCACTAGGGGGCTCTGTCTTTCTCAGGGGTATGATGATTGGAAATGACCAAAAAAAAAATATTTTTTTTTCTTCTTTTTTTTTTAGAAATGGAAGGATTTCAACAACAAAATAAAATAATCACTATAACATTGAAGTTGTTATTAAATGATTATTTGAAAACGGGAATAAACCCAAACAGAATCATCAATGTAGATTTAAAAGTGGAAAACACAGCAGGGTATAGTGACCCCGAGGAGAAGAGGGATAGTTGACCTGGAGGGGTGTGGCCACGTGGGGCACTGTCCTCTTCCGGGTGAACTATCAGTGCTTTTGGATTGAGACACTCTATAATTTCCGGTTTCCTTTCTGGGAATCTAAATTCACAATAAAATGTCTCAGTCCAAAATACAAGGGTTGTCTTAAACGAACTTAGCGAGCTGTAACTGCAAATATGTATTTAAACAGCTTCTTAGAATTACGACCGCGAATTTTTTTTGAATCACCAAAAATCAAGGCGGAAGGAAATGGTCGACGGGTGTTTACCCCGTCGTCGACCACGCGGTGGCAGTGTTGCGCTTACGCGGAACAAAGACACGAGGTGGTAAATTTAAAACATGAGAACAATACACGCCTGTAGGATTGACTTCAGCAATCGCAATTTCACGCGTGCAGGCCTTTCACAAACACAAAAAAAAATCACACTGCAAATCAATTCTTTAAAAAGGTCACGCAGACCTTTTGCAAACACAAAAATCACACTGCAAAATAAATTCTTGAGAGATCACGGCGGATCTTTTGTTTCTGTTCTGTGCAGAAACTATAACGCGGGTTTTTTGCTGGTTAGCGAAGCCAGTGGTTTAACCCGTACTGTGTCGTTGCTAGCGACATACAATAGAATATTCTTTCTGACCGGAGTAGCTTCCTTTGCTCTCGGGGTTTACAGAAATACCGGTAACAATGCCTGCTGGACTCCTTTGTTCCAACACAGGTATTAAAACAGAATTACATGTACGGTCAAGCAAAAGAGATGTTTATTTTCCTCTAATTTTGGACTCGCAACAATACTGTACTTAACTGCAGTTTTTCTCCACGACCAGACTTAACTGGTGGGTTATGGCTTTTTGCCCTTTGATCAGTTTTTCGAGTCGACTTATTCAGTAACGTTACAAGATTCAAACGCGCATAAAAACGTTAAACTTTCAAAAATCACACATGAATATCAAATTGCACAATTTGTATCAAAACTGAGTATGAGAGTGCCCGCATTCAAAAAACCAATATTTATGTAACAACAATGACTTTGTGTTGGGGAATTAATTAGCTCAAATTAGCGGTAATATTCATCAATGTGAATATGCATCTGTTGCTTCCATAAATTAATTTATTCAAATTAGGGAATAGGTCAAAACCTCGGCTGGTATCAGCGATTACACAATTATTTGTAATAATCACTGATAGAGACGGGTAGCATTTACTCAATTTGGGGGAATTTGAGGTAGAAGTTGACGAATGTTCATTTACCATGCAGACTGGCCGTCCAGCGGACAGAATGTATAATTTATGAACAGAGATCGGGCGTCTTTAACACTGATAGATAACACTTTCTTGTGGCCACAAAGAAGATAATTATCTCCGTGTTTTAGACAATTTTAGGTTTCTTTTAAGAATAAAACCAATCGTAGAGCTTATAAGGTACAATCTGCACTCATCAGGGACTCAGAATTTGAAACAAAGCAGGCAAACTTAATTCAAATGATTTAACAAAGTTTATTTAAACAGGCTAGCGATTACACAATTATTTAAAATCACGCAGGAGTAAAAATGCATAAACAAAACAGGCAATATAACGATCGTAATACAGAAATACAACAAAATAAAAATGTTTGAGAGAGAGAGAGAGAGAGAGAGCGAGAGGAAACTAATAGTGAAGAATGGAGATAAGAATGATTTTAGGTGTTCGTGTGAGATGTTGAGAGGGTAGCGTTTTGTAAGGAGAGATGGGTTTGCCGACAGCTCCGTGAGCGCGTGGCAGTGTGTTTATCTCGGCACACGTGGGTGAGAGTATGTGTGTGCGTGAACGTGTATGTTTGTGTGTGTGAAAGAGAGCATTTAGAGGGAGAGATAGAAACAGTTTCAGTCATTCACCACAAAACCCCAACGTTTCTTAGTAATATTTAGACAACTTTAAACAGCATTTCCTTCAGATTGCAAATTTAAAAGATCTACGTTACTCTGTTTGGGAGATCGGCCTTCTGTGTGTGTCCGCGTCTGTGTTGGATAAAAGGCACCTGGATCACGTGGCCACAGCGTTCTGGTTGCTATGGCGACTTGAAGCGAGCGAAAGACTCAGCAAAGATTATTTTAGCCTTCGTGGGTTGGTTTCAGCAGACTATCAACTTCAGTAATAGTGGTTCTAAGAAAAGACTTGGAAATAAAAGAAAATAAAAGCGAGCGAAGCTTCCTGGAGGGAAGGAGGCGTGTCGTCTGTCTCTCTCTGGCGGAGTGCGATGAGAGGAAAGGGGCGCGCAATTTTAAAGGGCTAAACTCACGCCTCCCTCACGTACGTGGGCCAATCGTCTTTAACAACGTATGGGCCCACCTCCTGACGTTTTGAGGTCTATACGCCTTCTTTCCGCGGGGTTTTGAAACGATGAATTCGTCCATAACTTAATAACACTGGTATTTAATAAAACAATGCATTCTCTGATATTTTGTGTTAAAGATTCAGCATCGTTGGGGTTTGTGGAACACGGCAATACCGCGAATGACAGTTCTAATATCTAAAATCAAGGAGGTACATCATTTCTTGTAACTGTGGGCACCACTGGGTGATTACAAGCCAGCAAACTACATAGGCATAATATTTGGGACAAGGGGGTCAGGCACACATCAAGAAAATACATTTAAAATATTTCATACAAGGATTTGAGTCCCACGTGGTGGGCCTGCGTGTGTTTCTGTGTGTGTGTGTGTGTGTGTGTGTGTGTGTGTGTGTGTGTGTGGTGTCAAACAGAGTTCACACCATGCGTTGAACTTTTGGCTTTCCGAGCCGGGGAGGGTGAGGGTGTAAATGTGTGTACGTGCGTTTGAGTCCTTGGATTGATGTATTAGGCACAGACCACATGTTTTTGGCATCTGGTCCCTCCAACACTGTTTTATTGTCGTGAATTGTTAATTAGTGTCTATGTGTAAATCAGTGTCCGAGAGACTCCCTGGGGGGGGCGCTTTCGGGATCGCTCTCATTGGTCAGCGTCAGGCTCTCCAAGTCCTAAACAGACGGTCTCTGTTGGTTTAGACGTAAGAGATCATGTAGAGTGAGAGATAGTCAATGATTTACACCATTTTTCGGCGCCGTTTGGGCTGCACGTCTTACGCAGGGCAATCTCAAGACACAGAGGTGTCGTAAATGAGAGGGCTTTGGAATGTGAGAATAGCTTGAGTCAGAGCGAGACAGGGGTTTTGTAGATTTAGACTGCATTAATTAATTTGATTTAATCACCATGCAACTGGTGATCTGCTCTCCGTTACATTGAATACCATTTAAAGGATTTGCTGCACCGCAATCCCATATCCTGACACGTTAAGAGCCACCTTTATTTTCTTTAATAAAGGGTTTCTATGGAAGGAAACCGCTTAACGTATTAAATTCATTGCGTTCATATTCTGGGCTCATCTGCTTTTGTGTACAGCATTTGATCTTTATCACTGAAGCTTTTTCTTTATTATAAGGGTTTATTATTCCATTCCAAAGGACTGTTTATAAGGTGACAATCCGTTACATGTGAAGATTGTGTGGCTGTATCTTGAAGATTTTTGTATTGTATTGTATCTTCTGTTATAAAGACGAAGATTGACATTTCGTTAATTAAACAAAATAAGAACACAATGTTGTAAAAAATAAACAACTTAGGCTATGTTGTTAGATGTGTTTGACTACTTTTTGTTTAATGATATCTCTATGAAGATATAGCCTATTAACAAAATAAATCTTATTATATAGCCTAATATATCATATTAAAAAAAAAACCTTATAGGCCTATATAAAATATATTTTAAAAAAGGCCCTCATTGATTAATTTTGCATGATTGGGGGCTGCTACTATTTGCTTAAGCTTTTTGAACGTAAAAGTGTGATAAAGGCGCGATAGGCTGTCAATTTTATGTGGATAAAGAGGCATATTTTGTACATGACTGCATGTCCTTATAAGGGCAAAAAATATGTTGTTTTAACGACATAGCATCTCATTATTACGAGAACAAGATGTCGTTTTTAATGACATATCTCGTTATTACGAGAAAAAGATGTCGTTAAAACGACATTAATCTCGTTATTACGAAAAAAATATGTCGTTTTAACAACATAAGATCTCGTTATTACGAGAAAAGATGTCGTTAAAACAACATAAGATCTCGTTATTACCACATAATTGAGGGGGAAAAAAGTATGTGGCAGCATGTGTCACCGTATACATTTGCCAGACTTATACGTTGAGAGAGAGAGAGAGAGAGAGAGAGAGAGAGAGAGAGAGAGAGAGAGAGAGAGAGAGAGAGAGAGAGAGAATTTCTTCAATATTATTATTTATTTAATAAATTAGTTCATTCTTTTATTAGCAGTAGAATAGCCTAATAAATGAAAACGCAAAGCTCTTTTAACAAGTAGGCCTAGGCCAATCAATATGCCTAATTATTTATTTTATATGATCTGCAATAATTACAAAAACCTGTGCAGCAGGACTTATTTATATATTCAGTTTAATAAATTATTTATTATAGATAGGACTATATACTTTATTTATTAAAATTAAACTGCATGTTTCAGTTGACTGTGAAGTTAGACATCGAACATCAAGCGCATGCTGGGGCTGTTTTTCATGTTATAATTGTATCCTAATTTCCGTTATTACAGTTAAGTTTGACTGTAATGTGGCCGTGTAAATGTGTACACTATATAAAACTCAAACACAACCAAACATCTAAAAAAAAAGGGGTTCTTTATTTTCGACTGCGTATGAGAAAGACGCAGCGTTAATGTCTGGAGTTTCCGCTTGGGGTCAGGAATAAAAACAAAAATGTATACAACGAGTTACAATAGGAAAATAACAAACATAGAAACTTTCAAACAGAGCTCGCCACGTACAGTGAAAATTACAATGTTCCACAAATGTACAAAGAAACAACCCAAAATAAAGGATAATAGTTACACTTCCATATTTTTCCCTCAGTAAGTTCTCTTTCACAATACTCAATTTGTGTTAATTTTCCCTTTTTAGCTTTTTGCAAATAATTGTATATTCCCCAAAATAAAACTGAATACACAAAACGGTTTATGTGAGCACTTATACCCCAAATAAACAACGGTAGTGGCTTTTTATGTTTTCTGAATAAAGAACAAAACATAAACATGATTAAAGACACATTCTCATACAGTAAGCCACTGACACACTTGTAAGACAGGAATAAACATACTTAACACTCTACAATTAGCATTACTATACTCATTCTCATCTCTTACAGATTATCAATAAACTTTGACATTACAAACAGTGCAGAGCTAGCCAAATACTTTCTTTGAGTGAAAATAAGCATTTACAATAAAAGAATGAAATAAAATGACACTCACTCTGTGAAACGATGCACCGCACTAGAAAGCCCGCGCAACGGTCACCTCACGTGCACTAACGTCTCTTCGTTCTCCCCTCTGACATTATTTTATCACAGAAACAGAAGTATTGTTTATATTTCTCCTCAATAATAACATGAGCTGTAATAATGAGTTCAAATAACATGTTACATTTCTATTAAACAAACACTCACGCTCAATCGCCGTCACTGTGGAATGTATATGCTCGTTTCACACAGAAATCTCTGGCACTCAGGAGAAACAAAGATTCCGTGCGATGAATCACTGCTCCAACCGCTCAACAAACAGAACACCAAATTGGGGGTTTCCCCTTTTCGCTTTCGTATAAGCAAATGGTATAAATTGTTTAATTTCTAACGCGCCTCAGCTCACGCGTTCTCTGAAGGTCTATAAAGAGGCAAAACCGAAACTTCTTGTTCTTTCCGTTACTGCACTACTCATGTGCACCAGAGTGCCCTCTAGAGGCGGGAAGCAAGACTACAGGCTATTTTTGCCCTGGTTACACTCTCCCCTGCCATAAGTCAACGTCCACGTGGACTTCCCTTTTAACCGTCAACAACACCTTTCAGTTTTTCAGACGTGTACATTACCATGCCCGCCAAAACTTGAGACAAAACATCTGGACTGAATGACACAGAGTTACAACCGGACTGGGGTAAATGGTACGGGTTACTGTGTTTACCCGCATTCTGCCTTTGAGACCGACGTGGCATCGGTGTAGGTGCTCTTGGCTCTTCTGGGACGCCCAAACTATGTCTCTGAGCCGGGGTTGGATGCTTCACCACAGTATCAGGAACTGAGTATGTTGGTACCACTTCCCCACTATCAATTCCTTCCTCTGACGCAGTTAGTGGTTCTTCAACACCCTCGCATCGAGGCTCTATCGAACCCTCTGCTTGCGGATTGGATTGCTCGTGACCTTCTCTCACTAAAGGCGATGACTGCCCTCTTGCCGTTTGCCATGTCTCATCCACAACTACACACTCAAGGTCTAAAGGCAATAACGGTCCTTTATCCAGGGAACTAACACCTTCCTTCACCTGCCGTACCTTGCTACGCGGTGCTGGCACCGGGATTGGTAATGGACAAGGTTGAATATGCGACCGATGTACTCTTCTTTGTACACCTCCTCCGACAGGTTCCACCGCATACGTAGTTCCTTGAATGTCTTTCACGACATAGACCTCTGGCGCCCACGCGTCCTGAATTTTATTTCTCCCTGCAGGACGGTGCCTTAAGTACACTTGCTCTCCAACAGCAACTTCAGGGCAATACACCTCCCTCTCTTGTCTGGTAGTCCGTTCCACTGCTTTTTTCTCTGCGTACTCTCTCGCTCTAGCGTGGGCGTCCTGGAGTCTCTCCCTGTGAACAGCCAACCAGTTAGTTTCCGTGCCTTCCTCAAGCTCCCTTCCCAACAAGGCATCAACTGGAAGGTGCGGTTGTGTCCCAAACAACATGTAATACGGGGAATATCCCGTGGAGGAGTGAGGCGTCACGTTGTAGGCATACACCAATTCTGGCAGGTGTTCAGGCCACCTCCTCTTCTTGTCGGGCGGTAATGAGCGCAGCAGGTCATGCAGCGTGCGATTGAATCGTTCACACTGGGGGTTCCCTTGTGGGTGATACGGAGTAGTTCTTGACTTCCGTACCCCGTACAGTCTGCACAGTTCTGCTATAACCGCGCTCTCAAAATTCCTCCCTTGATCGGAGTGCAGTCTCTGCGGTACTCCATACCTGAGGAACCACTCTTTCAAGAGGACCTTTGCGGTGGTATCAGCTTTCTGATCCCGGGTGGGGAAAGCCTGGCTGAACTTGGTGAAAACATCTGTCACCACAAGGACATTTTCTCGACCATCAGAGGCAGCCTCAAGGGTAGTAAAATCAACAGCTACCACTTCTAATGGACGGGAAGCCAGAAAAGGGGTCCAAGATGCCCGGATCTTAGGCTGCGGCATCTTTGCCAGCACACAGCGTTGACAGTTTTTCACCCATTTGTCTACAGCTTCATGCATACCTGCCCAATAACACCTTTGCTTGAGCAAGCCCAACGTCCTCTCAATTCCTTGGTGTCCCATCTGGTCATGAACACTCCGTAGCACTGGCTCAACCAGACAAACGGGAAGTAACAGCTGTTGACACTCACCTAGAAACACATCATCGACTACCCGATACAATAATCCTCCATCTTCCTTGAACTTGTCCCATTGTTTGAGCAATGATCGCACTTGCCGAGGCAAAGTCCGTCTCTCACGGGAAGAAGGCTTCCTACTCGACTGCCAAAACCGTTTTAGGATACTCAGAGAAGGGTCAGCATCCTGAAAGCGACAGAGCTCCTCCTTAGTATACCCAGGTAACGTTGGAGTGTTTCCAAGGGCAGGATCCAAGCTAGCTTCCTCTTCCATCAGCTCCACTGGACCCAATTCAGCTGTTGCAAGGTCTGGTTCTACAGCAGTTCCCACCTGCAGCTCATTGCAAATGGCCACACAGCCATCATACTCCGCATCTTCTGTCACTATCTCCCCCTCTTCCATTTCTGGCCTCCGGGAGAGAGCATCAGCAGCTGTATTACAACGCCCCGGCCGATAGCGTACCTCGAAATTGAACACAGCCAGCTGTGCCACCCACCGCTGCTCCACCGCTCCCAGCTTAGCCGTGTTTAGATGGCAGAGTGGGTTGTTGTCCGTGAGGATAGTGAAACGAGATCCCAGCAGATAACCTCTGAACTTTTCGGCTACAGCCCACTTTAACGCCAGGAGCTCTAACTTCATGCTGCTGTAGTTCCGGTCGTTGCGTTCGGCACCTCTCAATCTCCGACTAGCGTAGGCTATGACCTTCTTTCTCCCATTCTGGTACTGATACAAGACAGCGCCTAAACCCAAGCTACTGGCATCCGTCTCCAGCATGAACGGAAGAGAGAAATCGGCATATCCCAGCACTGGAGCGCAGGTCAGCTCCCTTTTCAGACGTTCAAATGCCTGTTGGCACTCCGATGTCCATGAGTCCTGGAACAACTTATTGCACTGGGCCCCACTGCCCTTTTTGGTGCACTTATTCACAACATCGTGCAAAGGTCCCGCCACCTTGGAAAAATCTGCTATAAACCGGCGGTAATAACTGCAAAACCCCAAAAAGGATCGCAATTCCTTCCCGGTGCTAGGTGTTGGCCACTGCTCTACCGAACTGATCTTGTCGGGGTCCGGGCCTACCCCTTGGGCCGATACTCTGTGCCCCAGAAACCTCACCTCCGCTTGGAGAAAGTGGCATTTCTCCACTTTAATCTTCAACCCGGACTCCCTCAGTCGGCGGAGCACTGTTTCAAGTCTGGACAGGTGAGTCTCGAAAGTACTCGAATAGACGAGAAGGTCATCCAAGTAGACAAGAACCATTTGGAACACCAGATCACCCATTACGGCCTGCATGAGTCTCTGAAATGTCGCCGGTGCATTGCAGAGACCAAACGGCATCCGTCGATATTCATAAAGTCCAAATGGCGTGACGAAGGCGGTCTTATGCCGATCCTTCTCGTGAACAGCTACTTGGTGATAGCCACTTGCCAAGTCTATGGTTGAAAACACCTGGGCCTTACCCAGCGCATCTAGGCTCTCATCTATCCGCGGCAGGGGAAATGCGTCTCGCAGAGTCTTCGAGTTCAGTTTCCGGTAGTCTACGCATAGCCGCAAACTCCCATCGGCCTTCCTGACTAAGACCACCGGGGAGGCATATGGACTTGAACTTTCCTTAATAACTCCCTTCTTAAGTAGTCCAGAAATATGCTCCCTCACTTCCTCGAACTGATTCGGTGGTATCCGTCTGTACGCTTGGGTAACGGGGATATCGTCGGACACAGGAATCTCGTGTTTAACCCGATCAGTATACCCAAGATCCTCATCACACATTGCGAATACATCCGCGTACTGCCTCAACAATGCCCGCAACTCTGCTTGTTGATCTGGAGTTCCCCCCACCTGTACCCTGTCTGAGGGACACTGCAAGTCACCGTGGGTCTCCGTCATCGCCCTTACACTGACAGTGACTTCCTCATGATCTCGGGAAATCCGTCGGAATGCTACATTGCAAGAACCACTCTCCACTGGGCAACCTTGGGACAGTACTCCAAGCCTTGCTTTCGGCAGTAGCCAAACATCTTCTGCAGCCCAATTTAAAACTTGTACTGGAAACACCCGTTTACCAGCTGACACCACCATGGGCACGAGGATCAAACCCCCTGGCAGCGGAATTGCCCCTGGTTCAAGTATGACCACACCCTTAGTCTTGGGTAGCTCTTTATGTACTCGAACCTGAACCGTGGCAACAGAGGCTGCAGGTATGCACATTTTAAATTTTCCTGCTATTCGAACTGTAGAGCTTGCCGCAATTAGTGCCTCTTCCTGTACTTTACTGAAAGCATCTCGCCAGTCCGAGTCTAGTGTTCCCGCTAGGCCATTATCAAACTCGGCCAAGATCAGCTGTTTGCAGCGCTGAGCAATATTCATGCCGAGAATTCCTGGAGGTGAATGATCAGCTTCTCCATCCCTCTGGTCTCGGATTATCAAGAATCCGCAGCCGGGTATTGTTACCCCCAACACCTGGATATCCAACTCCACATATCCCAAATACGGGAGGGGCAGTTTGTTGGCGGCCGTAATCCGCAACCACTTCATCGTGCTGTGCATATCCTTATCTTCCCCATGTAAGCGCCCTCTGAAAAAGCTTTCCGTCAACGTGCTCACGTTGCTGCCCGTATCTAAAAGACACTTAACAGCTATTCCCCCTATGCTGATTTCAACCTCGGGGCATTTGCCCACGGCACGTTCCAAGAACCGCTCTTTAGTCAGAAAGCTGCTGTTTGAGCCCTGGGACGCCCCTCTCATTGCTCGGCTCTGCGCAATGGAGGGAGCACGTTTCCCGGCACTAGGGCTTCTGCAGGGGCCGCTACCTGTCCTTCCTGCTTACGTGGCGTGGTGCAACTGCGGGCTATATGTCCCACACCATCACACCTTAAACAGATTGGCTGACCATCTGGGGTATATCGAGGCTTAAATTTAGCTCTTTGGGGCCTTTCCGGGCCAAAACTGGCTCTTTGAGTCGTAAGGCTACGGACAGCATCAGTTAGCTCGCCGATTGCTTTTCCTTGTTGTGCCACTACCTTCACGACGTCTTGCAAGACAGCATTCAGTTCCTTTGAAGAAGATGCAGACACATTTGTGGATCTAGCAGCCTCCTCAAACCCCACGCCCATCAGGTAACGGTTTCTAGCGACGCTCGCCCCCCGGGGACGCTCCTCAGCACACCACAACAGAGCCTCTTCTCTGACCTCAATTAGAGTCACACGGGGCCGGTCCCGCACCATTTTGCGCAATTCCCGTCGAAGTACAGTGTCCCTTAACCCCTCTATGAACTGATCCCTTAACGCTAGCTGCCCATCGGGCACTGCATCAGGTGACTGTTGGAGTGCCGCGTTTAACATCGTCGACAAGACATGCGAATACTCTCGTAGATCTTCCCCTTCCAACTGCTTTCGTGCATAGAAGGCGTGTAACAGTTGAGGAGTCGTCCGCTTCTCTCGGAAAGCGGCCCTCAAGCAATCAAACAGGTCCTGAGGCGTTGCATCCTCCCTCCCCACACACAATTTAACCTCATCAAGCGCTGATCCCCTTAAGTGTGACAAAATAAAGTCTACTTGATCCTCTTCACTCAATCCCCTTATCCGAATTACTCGTTCGAGTTCCTCAATAAACTCGTCAATGGTCTGACCGTCTTTACTAGAGTCACCACAGTAGGGAACAATTTGTCTTTCTCTGGGAATATAGACATACGACCTAGTGTTAACAGTGTTCAGATTAGCAAGTGTCGACATCACCTGATCGTGTCTCTTCCCAAGCTCCTGAATTTGTGATCGGAGCTGTAGGAAAGGGTTATCTCTATCATCATCATCAGCCCTAAAGGCGGCGCCAGCCTCTTGGCTATCGACCATCTCCTCATGAGCGTCTTCCTCCATACCTCTATATCTGCGTTATCAAGAGTCTCAGTCTCTACAAAGTTCACCTGCAAACACAGTCCAATGCAGCCTCCTCGTTCCAGCCGGTCCTGGCACTCTGGCTCCTTGTCCTCCCACAGTCCTTCCTGGCTCTGTGCACAGCTCTCTCTGCTGACTTTGGCACGCAATCCTCCTTGACCACTACCGTTGTTTATCTACCCACTTAGGCTAACGGTATGTTCGACTTAGTTTGTGTATTCGTTTTCAAAGAAAAAAAAACCCTCCCCACAAGAGGAAACCAGCAGAAAGAAATACCCCACTCCTGGTACCAAAAAGATGTGGCCGTGTAAATGTGTACACTATATAAAACTCAAACACAACCAAACATCTAAAAAAAAAGGGGTTCTTTATTTTCGACTGCGTATGAGAAAGACGCAGCGTTAATGTCTGGAGTTTCCGCTTGGGGTCAGGAATAAAAACAAAAATGTATACAACGAGTTACAATAGGAAAATAACAAACATAGAAACTTTCAAACAGAGCTCGCCACGTACAGTGAAAATTACAATGTTCCACAAATGTACAAAGAAACAACCCAAAATAAAGGATAATAGTTACACTTCCATATTTTTCCCTCAGTAAGTTCTCTTTCACAATACTCAATTTGTGTTAATTTTCCCTTTTTAGCTTTTTGCAAATAATTGTATATTCCCCAAAATAAAACTGAATACACAAAACGGTTTATGTGAGCACTTATACCCCAAATAAACAACGGTAGTGGCTTTTTATGTTTTCTGAATAAAGAACAAAACATAAACATGATTAAAGACACATTCTCATACAGTAAGCCACTGACACACTTGTAAGACAGGAATAAACATACTTAACACTCTACAATTAGCATTACTATACTCATTCTCATCTCTTACAGATTATCAATAAACTTTGACATTACAAACAGTGCAGAGCTAGCCAAATACTTTCTTTGAGTGAAAATAAGCATTTACAATAAAAGAATGAAATAAAATGACACTCACTCTGTGAAACGATGCACCGCACTAGAAAGCCCGCGCAACGGTCACCTCACGTGCACTAACGTCTCTTCGTTCTCCCCTCTGACATTATTTTATCACAGAAACAGAAGTATTGTTTATATTTCTCCTCAATAATAACATGAGCTGTAATAATGAGTTCAAATAACATGTTACATTTCTATTAAACAAACACTCACGCTCAATCGCCGTCACTGTGGAATGTATATGCTCGTTTCACACAGAAATCTCTGGCACTCAGGAGAAACAAAGATTCCGTGCGATGAATCACTGCTCCAACCACTCAACAAACAGAACACCAAATTGGGGGTTTCCCCTTTTCGCTTTCGTATAAGCAAATGGTATAAATTGTTTAATTTCTAACGCGCCTCAGCTCACGCGTTCTCTGAAGGTCTATAAAGAGGCAAAACCGAAACTTCTTGTTCTTTCCGTTACTGCACTACTCATGTGCACCAGAGTGCCCTCTAGAGGCGGGAAGCAAGACTACAGGCTATTTTTGCCCTGGTTACAGTAATAATTAAATTCAAGATTTTATTTAATAAAAATACAATATAATTGTTGGCTATACGCCATAGAATAGGGCATACGATTATATTATATTATATTATCTCCACCTAGCGGAGATCTTGCGTTATGTTTGGATTGTGCTTTTCAAATCAACTGGGCAAACAATACGACTGGCTACAGTTTATCTGTCTACAATCATTGTTCCCATAGCAATGACACCGTCACAAACAAATGTGTAAGGGGGAGTAGCGGCAAGAGGTTATAAAGCACAATGCATAAAGTGGCTATGCAAAGTGCTTTACAAATAATCAGATGAAAAAAATCGAGAATGTGCTACAAAAGAACATAGAAAAATAACAGATTAAAGTGGGCCTATTATAATGATAAATAAAATATGCTTGCCTTACAAGGCGGTATAACGTTAGCAGTGAGCTAGACCATCTACCTAAGTTTCAGCAACATTCAGTGAGCATGGATCGAATCTCATCCTTGTGCTGGGTTGGATTAATATCGTCTGTTCTTGTTCTTTACTGATTGGGTGATACCAGTTCAAATTTATTGGCTTTGGAAAAGACAGGGTGGAGATCATTATCATTTAACAGTACGCGTCTTGTGACGCGTTATGATACGCGCATTGGGGACACTGTGCGCCGTAAAAAGCGGCGTTACATGGGCATTTAGAGCGTCGTTTTTTTCGCCGCCTCCAAAACGTCGAAAAATACGCCGTTGTTTACACAATTCATCGGCGCTTTTTACGGCGTTTCGCTTTTCGGCGCCGTAAAAAGCGGCGTCCTGGCCGTTTAAACGGCGCTTTTTACGGCGTTTTTTTAACAAAACGACGTAGGAAAGTGGCGAAATATGACCCATTAGGCGTTCCATACATCTGAGACGCGAGCACGCACACACAAACTCCTCAAGCACATACTCTTATATAGACGGCGCCTCATAAATAGATCGATCTCTGCAACGTATTGAAGCGCGCGTCCGAGTGCGGTGTGCGCGAGCCACAAGAGAAAAGAATTTTCAGCGCTAGATCGTCTCTTATTTAACAAACGAACGAAATGAATGCTCTGCTGGTTAACTGGAGATGTTTTGTTATTGGATCATTCGTGCCGCGAGATGTTTTATAGGGGGCGGTGAAAAAAGTCAGGCACCGAAATCAGGCACCGAAAGTTTCGTTCTTATTCGGTCTGGTTACTACCGTTTACGTCGGAACCGGTTCCCTATTGGAACCGGGTTTCGGTACCCAACCCTAATTGTAACTATAATAGCTACAGTATAATAGTAATATCTGATTCACAAACACAATCTTTTGATCAACTGATTCTTTTAAATCAATCGAACCAGTTCACAAAGAAGTGTAAATGATTCTTCTCAGGAATTATGAGTCTGATCAAAATCTAAATCTCAAGAGAAGCAAACCGGACAACGTGAAATATATTTCCATATTCAATATTTTAAAATATCTGTAAATTATTCCTGTGATCAGAGCTGAATTTTCAGCATCATTACTCTACAATGTCACATGATCCTTCAGAAATCAATATGATGATTTGATGCTCCAGAAACACGTATGATTATCAGTGTTGAAAACATTGTGCTGTTTATTGTTTATGTGGATTTACAGGAGTCTTTGAATATAAAGAACAAAAATTTTTAGATTTATATGATTATATATTAAAGTCTTTAATGTGACTTTTGATCAATTTAATGTGTTTAGTAATTTCTTTAAAAAAAAAACACTTAACGATCTTCAACTTTTAAATGGTAGTGTACACATGTACTGCACCGTTTGTTGAATGATCCTCAGATCACGCAGCTTGTTGAAGAGAGGTGTGATTACTTCAGTAAACCATCAGACTTTCAATTTTCACTTGGCCAACAATAAATAGATGCAAAAATCCCATTGGTCCCATAAATGAGCAGAGGACCAGAATACCTTAGAGACTTGGAAGTGGGCTTCTTTGATTTGGGCAAGTAAGTAAACTAGAACACGGTTTCTCAGTTTGTGTCAATTAAGTATTCAAGCTGCTCTGTATGGTGCAGTTTCTACTTGAGGAAAGTAGTTCTTCTCAGTAACGTAGACGCTCAGTCTTCTTGGTCACTCTGTCTGGTTCAGCCAGGTCATATTAATCGAGCAGGATTTACCCACTATTACAACAAGCAATCAGGGTGTCTACTTTTAGAAATTTCTTTTGCACTTGGAGCTGAGTTGAAGTTGGGTGTCTCATCAAAAAGCTCTGATTGTCTGAGCTTGACTCTCCATCTGCAGTAAGCTGTATCCGAGCTGTCATTAATATCTGTCTGACTGTCTCCGCTGGCTCCTGCCTTACTCGTGTAGCCATGTAATATCACTATAATACGTGTGCAACTGAGGAGATGTGCTAGAAATGTTCTTTTCAAATATGTGACTGGCATTTGGTGCGACTGGTGTTTGAGGTCCCTTTGGAATCTTATGTAAAAATCTTTATTTGTTTTTATTGTTATTAAAACAGTGTAGGCATGTTATCAATTTGTTTATAATCTGTTCTTATTAGATTTGGAAAACTCATGAATTCAAACTAATGCTTCTGCTTTATGCATAGTGGTGGTGTAGTTGTTTTTTAATATATATATTTTATATGGTATGGAGTCTCTGAAACCACAAACAGAACATGACTTGTTTTGATGGCTAAAACTCATTTTGATCTCCTTATGATTTTATTTATCAGCCTTGAAGACACCATGATGGGAATTCACCTCAGATCTACTTTGCCGATTCTGGCTTTTTTGTTCTTCCAACCGGCAGCGGTGCAAGATGAACTGATCATCTCCACTGACAAAGGCCAGGTCAGAGGACTGAGGCTTCCTGTGCCAAGAGGTTCAGGGCACGTGGGGGCCTTCCTTGGGATCCCTTACGCCAAGCCTCCATTGGACCTGCTTCGATTCAAACGACCAGAGCCTGCGGAAGTGTGGAATGGGATACGAGATGCCACCCAGTACTCCAATTCCTGCTTCCAGGAAAAGGATTCATTGTACCCAGGATTCATTGGAGCTGAGATGTGGAATCCCAACACCAAAATTAGTGAAGACTGTCTGTACCTCAATGTCTGGACTCCCTCAATCGAATCTCAGAACCGAACCAAACCCTTAGTCCCAGTTATGGTGTGGATCTATGGTGGAGGCTTTTCCACAGGTACTGCCTCACTGGATGTGTACGATGGCCGTGTCCTCAGCCACTCGCAACAAGTAGTGGTGGTGTCTATGAACTATAGGGTAGGAGCATTGGGTTTCCTATCTCTACCTGAAAGTGAGAGCATTAAAGGTAATGCTGGTCTATTTGACCAGCGCCTGGCTCTAAACTGGGTGTCAAAAAACATTGCTGCTTTTGGGGGCGATCCATCCTCCGTAACCTTGTTTGGTGTGAGTGCAGGTGCTGGCTCTGTGGGGCACCATTTGCTTTCTCAGGGCAGCCATGGCCTGTTCACCCGCGCTATTCTCCAGAGTGGCAGTCCCAATGCCGTGTGGGCGGCCGTGAAGCCAGATCAGGCCTGGAACCATTCTTTGACTCTGGCTCAGCTTCTGAACTGCCCACTTGGACCATCTGTTGATGAAACGGAGGCTTGCTTAAGAGCAGTTGAACCTGAGAAGATAGTCAGCCTTCAATTCGATGTCATTCCTGATCCCATGATTATAAGTGTGCCCTTTCCTCCAACAGTGGATGGAGAATTTCTCGTAGACATGCCTAGTGTCTTAATCCAGTCAGGACGGTTTCTGAAGACAGAAGTTCTTTTGGGATTGAACAAAGATGAAGGGACATATTTCCTTGTATATGGTGCACCTGGATTTGGCATCTATAACCAGAGTCTTATCAATCGAGACCAGTTCCTTACAGGTGTATCCTTGGCCCTTCCTGGTTCAGGTGACATGGCCAGAGAGGCGGCTGCTTTCCAGTATACTGATTGGACAGATGAGCAGAGCCAGCCAAAAAACAGAGATGCCCTAGGCTGGTTGGTGGGCGACCACTATTTGTCATGCCCCATGCTGGATTTTGCCCGTAGGTATGTCGAGAATGGTGGCAGTGCCCGATTGTTCCTCTTTAACCATCGCTCCAGCTTCAACCCCTGGCCTCAATGGATGGGTGTACTGCATGGGGATGAGATCCCATTTGTTTTTGGGATTCCTCTGAACCAGACTTTAGGATTTTCCAAGGAGGAGGAGGCCATGAGCAGGAGGATAATGGAGCATTGGAGCAACTTTGCTCGAAGTGGGTGAGTGTAAATCTGACACACAATCTACTGTATAAGCTTGTGTTCTATCCTAATTCACAGTGTTAAATCTGTCTTTATTTACTCACTCTCACATCATTCCAAACACGTATGCCTTTCTTTCCTCCGTGCACTGTCAGAAAAAAAAAGTGGGAAATTGTTCCTTTTAGGGGTACAATGTCATGAGAGCAGTGCCCTTAATTGGACAAGTTTGTGCCTTACCTACCTACTTATTGCATGCCTATATCAATTAGGCCTGAACGTTACCTAGAACATTTTCAGTGAATAACAACATACATTAAGTCTTTATCTGTTTAACATAAAAACCCTCATGTGACTTGTAGCATCTTATATCTTGTGGTGTACAAAATGTGGTGTTCTCTTCGTCCCTTTTGAAGCATCTGACATGATCTTTTCTCTGTCACTGTTTGGAGAAAAATCAGTGTAAGAATTCTGCCTTTTTGTTTTCCACAGAACAGAAAAAAAGAATGTTGTAAATTTTCATTCTTGACCGAACTATTCTTTTAATACTGAGAATATCATACTCAAATTTGTGTTTACAAGACAGTTTCTTGTAATTTCTTGACAATTTCAAGACAAAATATTTTTTTATATATTTACTATAAACGGTTAGGGAATTGTTCATATTTATCTCTCAGAAAAGTATAAACCAGTGCAGATTTGGAGAAGTTTAATCTATAAAAGCTTCCCAGACAGCAACATAGTGTCGGCCCAGATCCGGGTCACATCTGGTACATGTGGCTTTCACCCATTCCTGATGTGGGCCGGATCTGGGCCAACACTATGTTGCTGTCTAGGTTTCATCTGCTCACACATTTTTTCAGTTGATGTGTAAAAAAACTAAACAGATCTTGGTGTTGCTGGCAGGCTAGTGTTGATTTGCATCCTCATTTGTTTGGCATAAATTATGGAGAGGCAAAAACAGCCTTTATTGTGGCTGTGAGCAAGTTTAGTTTCTTTCAATTAACACTTCATACACTCTTCAAGCTGGAGGGGAATGACACTATGCCAATATATCAATGAACATCATCAGTAAACAAGATCACAATGGGAGACGCTGAAGTTAATCTTTTCCTGAAATGGGCAGATTCGGTTATGAAAAGTATCAGGCAATTTGTTAAATGTCTTGTTTTGAAGACTTTGCTTTGCTGGGATTGTAAGATTCAAAGCCTCTGGTTGTAAAAGTCTACAAGGCGTTCTTTACAAGAGTGTGTAAACGTCATAGCTATTGAGTAATTGCATTGAATTATTTTTCTTTCTTTTTTGGCTTCAGTTGTTTTGGATTAGAAATGTATTGATGTTACTCGGTACCATACATAACCTGGCCTTTCGGTTGATTTCCTGGCTTGATGTTTCAGGGATCCGAGTGTCGAGGGAGCAGAATGGCCGCCATTCATGCTGGAACATCAGGAGTACGTCACACTTAACACCGGCCTGTCGCAAACACTCCGGATGCTTAGAGCCCAGCAGTGCAAGTTCTGGGACAGTCTCCTGCCAAAACTGCAGTATTGCAGTAACAGGTGAGAGTCACCGAATGAGAACATCCGTCCACCCACACCACATAAACAGAGAAAATAACGACATGCTCACTTGTGCTTGTCTCTTAACCCCCTGAGGTCGGCTGTATCGCCGGCGATACCAGCTCGCTTTTTTTTTATCAGTGTAAAAGAAACTCATAAATACTCTGTTGACTTTGATTTTCCATAGGAGTTTCATACATCAATCGATTCTGTTAAATGTGTATTATTTTTGTGTATACTCACAATAAAAACAAAGTGTTGTGCTTTTTGCCAAATAAAGAAAAATAAACACGAAGCGAGTTCTGCCTTCTCTCTGCCAGTGAAGTCCATTCTGAAACGCGTCCGAAAATGAACAATAACTCAGTGAATACTCAGTCAAACAGGCATACAGACACACAGACATGAAGCTTGAATTCTCTTCTTTTAAATGAAGTAATTTATATAAAAAACAAATATTCTCATCTTGTGAAATCTGTATTAAAAGAGAGCGATTCCAGTCGAGCTCATCTCAGCTCATTACGTTTTAATCGGCCCCGCCCACGGAGAGCGCGCGCTATTCAAACGCAAATGACAGAGACGATCCCATACAAACTGTGAACGCCCACATATCAGCTCGAGAAAACACATCAAGTTTATTCAGATAAGTGCACTTGTCTACACTGTCTCGCAGCGCTGTGAGGAATAATACTAATGGAAAACGTACCTCAGAAGTGCTGGTATTTCGAGGAGCAACTGATGGAATACTGTAGTAAGTTTTTTTTCATTCTCAAGTAAATCGCGTTTCTGTGTGTGTGAATGAACGCAGAGATGCGCTGTTTACCACAACTCGCAAAAAGACGGTTTAAATTTGAATTGCGTTTCTGTGTGTGAATGAATGATCTGCTTTTAGCAAACTATTTTGCTATACTGAGTAAAAATCGACTGAAATATGTTGAAATAAAATGTATTTGTATAAGCAACGTATTAAACTGCAAATTAACATTTATATTCCTTATAATAAAAACGAAAGACCTATGTTACAGACAAATGAAAGACAACATTTCGTTGATTAGTTTTGGATAGATTACACATTTTTACTGTAAAATATCTGCCACCTCAAATAAGCTTTTGTTTGCCAATTTTTGCTAATATGTTAACCCCCTGAGGTCGGCGGTATCGCCGGCGATACCAGCTCGCTTTTTTTTTATCAGTGTAAAAGAAACTCATAAATACTCTGTTGACTTTGATTTTCCATAGGAGTTTCATACATCAATCGATTCTGTTAAATGTGTATTATTTTTCTGTATACTCACAATAAAAACAAAGTGTTGTGCTTTTCGCCAAATTAAGAAAAATAAACACGAAGCTAGGTTCTGCCTTCTCTCTGTCCGTGTAGTCCATTCTGAAACGCGTCCGAAAATGAATCATAACTCAGCGAATACTTCTCACACAGGCACGTGATATATGTCTTTATGAAGCTTGAAATCTCTTCTTTTAAATGAAGTAATTAATATAAAAAACAAATGTTTTCAACTCATGTAATCCGTTTGAAAGCAAGGAGAGGTACCGTTTTTTCCTTCTGCCTAATTATCTCTATAATGAACCAAGGCCGCCCCGCCCCCGGCACTATTCACATGGTAAATAGTTAAGGTAATCTATGCTTCGCACCCGCCCCCCGATCAATGCCTTGAAAACACGAAGTTTCATCAGATCAGATTCACTGATAGTTCATCGCGTTTAGTGAGGATGGCGCGTTTCTCCGGTAAAGACGCCCTTCAGATGATTCTGGACAGCGAGGAATAACTCACCTTGGCTTTTCCTCAGAGGAAGATTGTAACTCAGACGAACGGCAGCATGTTCAAGAGCGAATTGATCACGCCGAGTAAACAACGAGTTTTCACATTTGTAAATACGTGAACTCAAGTGGTCTAGTGGTAGAACATTTGCCTAGTGTGTCAGAGGTTCTGAGTTTGAATCCGCACTCATATAGTTTTTTTTTTTTTTTTTTTTTTTTTGTCAAATCAGATTATGTTTATCAGTGGTTGTATATCAGGCAGAGACATGTTTGTGTGTATTTTGTTTTGTAATTTCACTGGAACGAATAGAGAGTCTCCACAACGGATTGAAGCGCGCGTCCGAGTGAAGACTGCGCGAGCCTAAAACAAACACAGTATCCGCGTCTGACTCGCGGGAATCCACGGCGCAAACCTGTGAGGGGCTGTGTTTTCTCGAGCCCCATATCAGCTCGAGAAAACACAAGTTTATTCAGATCATTACTTGTTTACACCGTCTCGCAGCGCTGTGAGGAATAATAATAATAATAATGGAAAATGTCCCTCAAAAGGTAGATGTAAACAAACTATTAAAAGGTAAATATAATTTTTTTTCTTTAAATAATTTTTATTGTGTTTTATTAGTAACAAATTTGGGGAGAGGATAAATATTCCAAAACTGAAAATACAGTATGAGAATTTACTGCACAATTACTAGACATGTTTACCTTGGATATTATACAATTTGGAAGCACAATTTGTGGAAAAAAAAATGTATATAAAAAATATAAATAAAATTTATTTTTGTGTATAAATATATACACATATATATGTGTGTGTGTATGCACATATATATATATTTGTATAAGCAACGTATTAAACTGCAAATTAACATTTATATTCCTTATAATAAAAATGAAAGACCTATGTTACAGACATATGAAAGACAACATTTCGTTGATTAGTTTTGGATAGATTATACATTTTTACTGTAAAATATCTGCCACCTCAAATAAGCTTTTATTTGCCAATTTTTTTGTCAAAAATAATCAAATAATCAATCAAATCCTTAACTTTGAAATATGTATGATAAAATGTAGCCTATACTTTAGTTTGTACAAAGAAAGATTACACTTGAATTGTTGTTTATTTAAATATTTACAAGGTAGATGTAAACAAACTATTAAAAGGTAAATATAAGCCTTTTCTTTAAATAATTTTTATTGTGTTTTATTAGTGACAAATTTGGGGAGAGGATAAATATTCCAAAACTGAAAATACAGTATGAGAATTAACTGCACAATTACTAGACATGTTTTCCTTGGATATTATAGGCCAATTTGCAAGCACAATATGTGGAAAAATAAAAAAGAATTGAGATGCTTCCAACTGTTGCTCTTGCATTCTTGTGGCTCAGTGACTCACCTGAATGAATGGCTCATTAAGTATGCGGTCCTCAGGTGTGAACCACTAAATATGCATGATCGTCGACGCCCACTCGAATATTGCCTTTCCAAACAGAAAGTGCTTTGCAAAATTCAAATCAATGTATTGTGTTATGTGAAGGATTAGGCAGGGTGATTTTCACATCATTTTGAAGAAAAAACACTAGGCGATGACATCCATTAGACAAAAGTCTTATTGGCACATATTTAGTGTGTGTTTTGTGGTCTTATTTCAGAAACTTTAGTTTTTAGTTTTTTCAATAACCACGCATAAACATTATTCTCTCAAAAATGCAGACATGTACATTCTTGTTGCTCACATATTATGGTAGCCCTGTTTGTGCTAAATAGTGTGTAATTTTTTTTTGCCATTACTATGTTTATAAGCAACTGAAAAAAACACAAATGTCAGGGCATGTCAGAACATCTCAAGGACCCCAAAAACACCTTAGACCCCAGAGGGTTAAATATAGTATGTTTTGTCAATGTAGGCTATATTCGAATTAATGAATCCTTAACTTTGAAATATGTATGATAAAATGTATACTTTAGTTTTTACAAAGAAAGATTACACTTCAATTGTTGTTGTAATTGTAACCTTTTTAATAAAAAAAAATATATTTACAAGGTAGATGTAAACAAATTTTAAAAGGTAAATATAAGCCTTTTCTTTAAATAATTTTTATTGTGTTTTATTATTGACAAATTTGGGGAGAGGATACATATTCCAAAACTGAAAATACAGTATGAGAATTAACTGCACAATTACTAGACATGTTTTCCTTGGATATTATACAATTTGCAAGCAAAATTTGTGAAAAAAATAAAATAAAAAAAATAAATTGACATGCTTCCAACTGTGAACCAATTTGGTAGAATATATATATATATATATATATATATATATATATATATATATATATATATATATATATATAATAATAATAATAATTCATTACATTTATATAGCGCTTTTCTCAGCACTCAAAGCGCTTTACATAGAGGGGGGGAATCTCCTCAACCACCACCAATGTGCAGCATCCACTTGGATGATGCGACGGCAGCCATATTGCGCCAGAACGCCCACCACACACCAGCTTACTGGTGGAGAGGAGACAGTGATGAAGCCAATCAGTATATGGGGATGATTAGGAGGCCATGATGGACAGAGGCCAAGGGGCAAATTTGGCCAGGATGCCGGGGTTACACCCCTACTCTTTCGAAAGACATCCTGGGATTTTTAATGACCACAGAGAGTCAGGACCTCGGTTTTACGTCTCATCCGAAGGACGGAAGAAAGAATCTATATATATATATATATATATATATATATATATATATATATATATATATATATATATATATATATATATATATATATTGCTCTTGCATTCTTTCTTGTGGCTATAGGTGACACACCTGAATGAATGGCTCATTAAGTATGCGGGCCCCATTGTCTCCTCAGGTGTGAACCACTACATATGCATGATGCTGTTGAATTGTTGACGCCCCTTGCACATATTGCCTTTACAAACAAAAAGTGTTTTACAAGATTTAAATCAATGTATTGTGTTATGTGAATGATTAGGTAGGATGATTTTCACATCATTTTGAAGAAAAAACTCTAGGCAATGACATCCATTAGTCAAAAGTCTTATTGTCACATATTTAGTGTGTGTTTTGTGGCCTTATTTCAGAAACTTTAGTTTTTAGTTTTTTCAATAACCATGCATAAACATTATTCTCTCAAAAATACAAACATGTACATCCATGTTGCTCACATATTATGGTAGCCCTGTTTGTGCTAAATAGAGTGTATTTATACCTTTGCCATTAATATGTTTATAAGCAACTGAAAAAAGCACAAATGTCAGGGCATGTCAGAACATCTCAAGGACCACAGAAAGCCCTCAGACCCCAGAGGGTTAAGCTCTGCCTGGCCAGCACATGTGTCTTGTGTGAAACTGTCTTGTGTCCAGCTAAATGCAGGACTGGAGGTGTTTCAGTGATTCAAAAGCACAGCAATTATTTACATATACATTTTTGCATTTGGTATACACTTGTAAACTGGTATTCTTATTCAAGGTACACACTTTATCAGTGAAGCATGCAATGCCAAGGTCATGGGTTTGATTCTCAGGGAATGCTTGTAGATTACAACTGGTGTACATCTGGACATGATGGTGGAAAAAATGTAGGATGGGAGAAAAAAAAAAACGTTCTCTCTCAAAACTTTTGCGTTCCCATGCGAAGATATTTGTGCTTCCTCGCAAAAACTGATGTTAGCTCAGACAAACTCTTCCTGTTTAATGTCCCGCTGGCAGTGTTTCAGAGATTCGTACGTTAACAATGGAGCCTTTCATAGTGTTTGAACTTGAACTCAAATATAAAGAAAAGCAGTCAGTGCTTGGTTCAAGGAGTTTTGTAAAGTTGGCAATATATTCACAGATTTCAACTTTCCGGATCAATAACTTGTGAGCTAAATGTTGTTAAAACACAAATGGCAACTATTTACAATCATAGTAACTTAGACAACTGTGACTTCAGATGGTCCCTTCAGACTTGTTTCTTAGCCGCCTGCTCATAGAGATCAATATTATAAAGCGTGTTTTGAGGAAAATTAGCGCGTGTTATGTGCTGGAAGCGGTTGCTTGTACATTTGTATATTTAAACAGCTTTTGACACACTTGTAAAGCTTGGGCTGTCTTCACAGCTGTTATTACTGGTTAAAGCAATAATATAGACTGATTCTTTTAATTTGCTTTTTGGAGGTCTTTGCAAGGTGACGCTCAATAGTGTCCAGAGTTGAGTCTCTATTCTGAACTATTTCTTTTAACTATAGCATTAGTGCTTGAAAGTAAGGGAGCCTAAATATAGTAACATTGTAATAGCATTTTCAGAAGCACTTTGCACTAATGCAAAGTGAATTATAGCATTTCCATTTCCATGTTTTATAAATTATCAAGGTTGTGGAATTTGCAATGTCATTCTGCTGGGTCGTTTGAGTCATGCAAACGTTGGTATTTAAAGGAATAGTTCCTGCTGTGGAACACAAGAAGAATTGTTAAAACAGTCAAAAACATTCCAAATGCAACATTACAAGTTTTTGTAAATATATGACAAAATGCACCTTATAATTATGTACAAATTGTGCACAAATCACATGGATCAAGGAAAGAACTTGGGAGTTATTTTTGACTCATCTCTCTTATTTGATTGACAGATAAAGATGGTGGTTCGTAATTGCCTCTACTATTTAAGAGCAATAGCCAAATCAAAATCAATTCTCTCAGTCAGCGACCTAGAAAAAAGTTGTCCACACTTATATTTTTCCCTGTCTAGATTATTGTAGTGCACTTTATGTTGGGACCTGTCAAACACACGTTGGCCGCCTGCAGCTGGTACAAAATATGCTTCAAGGTTGTTAACGAATGCTGGGAAAACAGAGCATGTAACTCCCTTGTTATCTTTTGTAGGCTGGCTACCAATACAGTTTAAGATACAGTGTAATATTCTGATATATCTTTTTAAAGCACCTCATGGAATGTTTATGGAGTTTATTAAGCCCTACAGTTCAGGCGTAAGACTAAGATCATCAAACAAGTTTCTTCTAACTATTCCTCTTGCGCGTCTCAAATTGAAGGGTGATCGTGCTATCTCTGTCGCTGGTCCTAGATTGTGGAATAATCTGCCATTGGATGCTAGAACAACAACCTTGACTCTTAAAGCTACACTGTGTAATATTTTAAGTTGATTTTTAGCAAAAAACACTTTGTTCTTTCAAAATTATACGTTCTCATGAATGTGTAATGACTTCAACCAACGAATTAAGTATTCTCGTAAGTGTATAATCTCCCATTTAGAATACATACGGGTGAGTCGCTCGAATGGCGGCAGCCATGTTGCGCATCCATTTAGAAAATATATATTAGACAAAGAGGGACATACCTGGAAATTCAAGCTTCGTCTTTCGTGTTTTTACACTCAGTGGCACCGTGACGAATACGGGGGGAGATTATTCGCGATTGCCGGCAGATTTGAAATAATGCGGCCACCATAGGAGTTAAAACACCCTCGGAATGGGAGGGGCTAGAAAGTAATATTCAGTTGGTAGTCATATACAGTTTCACCGCTAGATGGGAGAAAATCCTACACAGTGTAGCTTTAATGTTTTTAAGGATCGCTTAAAATTTTTGTACATTAGTACATGGATGTTTTTATGTTTTGTCTTGTTGTTTTTGTTGCTTTTTATTGTAATGTACAGCACTTTGGAACTACGGTGGTAGCCTGTAAGGTGCTATATATAACCAAACACACACACACACATGCACCGCTGCACAAACTCAAATCATGACTCCTGAATGTTTGTCTGGTCTAAATGTCTTCTCATTCTCTCTCTCTCTCTCTCTCTCTCTCTCTCTCTCTCTCTCTCTCTCTCTCTCTCTCTCTCTCTCTCTCTCTCTCTCTCTCTCTCTCTCTCTCTCTCTCTCTCTCTCTCTCTCTGCAGTGAGTAATGGTGAAGTGGAAGTCTCAGTTCTACCGCTGTCTTTCTTAAACGCTGGACTGGAAGAATCAATCTTACGACTATGCCTGTGCCTGCTTCGGGAAACTTTAGCTTTATACTGTAGGATAGATATGTTTGCATCTCCTTTCTAATCATTTCTTTTACACCCTGTTTAGTCACACACTCATAAGAGATGTGCTGTTTATTATCCATAAGAAGCAACATTGCATATGGTATAATAATGAATGGAGTTGTTTGTCTCTCTATGGATTATTTGTCTCCTTTCTTTTCTGTATTGACTTTTTATTCTATTTGTTGGTTTCAGCCTATGCCCTGCACTTGCTATATAATCTATGGCACGAGCACAATAAAGCTGACTATTGAATGAACTACACTTCTGTGTGTGTGCCATTCTTGATCCCCAGATCTGGTGTTCTACTCTGCTCTGCATTGATCATCTCATTTCATATATAGAAGATGGATCCTAAAGGCAACATGTAAAGATAGAATAATATTGGTGCAAGAATCGAACCTTGAGGTCCCCCCTGCCCCCCAAAGAAGAAGCGATCTGGATGAACCTCCTTCCCCTGTGCTGACAGAGCAAGATCTACTCAAGCACATTTCCCTTAAGACCAACCCAGTGTTCCAGACGGTCAATCAATATATCATGATCCACTATATCGAAGGCTGCGCTGAGGTCGAGTAATATCAGAAGAGCATTTTCACCATTGTCCAGTGCCAACAATATGTCATTCAATACTTTCACCAGCACAGTCTCTGTGATTGTTGACTTTGTTCTGATATGCAGTTTTATCTAACACTATATCTTCACAACTCTTTCTGATTCCTCCTCAAGGCCTTATGTGGTTGAGGAATGCTATTTTTATAACTCAATCTGTATCTTATCGAGGTACTTGGGTAAGAATATGAGGGGAGTATCACAGAGTTAACCAATAAGATTGTGCATGCTGATGCATGATGCTGATGCATGATGCATGATGATTTAACACCAGAAAAGAAAAGGAGGAAAAATATCTACCGGGTCTGAGCTCACCAAATACAAATAAATCACAACCTATATTAATATTTGGAGTCCCGGGTTCGGGGTCTCACACCTTGCATTAACAAAAATAATAATAATTTAATAATCTTAAATGTGTGTCTGCACTTGTTTAAATGGTTGTCTACAGTACTAACTGGACAAAAAAAAAAAAAAATATATATATATATATATATATATATATATATATATATATATATATATATATATATATATATATATATATATATAAACCAGTGAATAAAATAAAATACAAAATATAATTAATTAATGAATAATAATAAAATGAATTAATGAATGAAACAATTACAGTTACTGTTAAGTGAACTGATTGTTTCATTCATTAATTCATTGTATTCACTGAAATCCTTTAACTTCAATTCAGTGTGCACGCATCACAAGAATACTTTTGCCCCTTTACAAATCACCATTTGAAAACAAAATATATATTCATCAATGACAATCAAAGAAAGAAAAAAAAAGAAAAAAAGAAACAAAGAATCAATATGTGTACACTGAAGTCCGAGTTCAATGCAATTGACTCAGTTCAGTTCGTGTGAATGTAATTGACTCAATTCAGATTGTGTGAATGTAATTGACTCAGTTCGCGTGGAAGTGACTCATTTCGCGTTGAAGTGGAAGTGACTCAGTACCGTTCGTTTGCATGTGAATCAATGCCTACAACAATCTTTGCAGGAATGAACGATGAACGAATCTTTTTTTCTTCCTCGTGAAGGCAGAGTCACAGATGACGCAATTCCTCCACAGTGAAATCCAGCGCGGTTCTCCCTCGCTGCGTGAATCCAACACGATCACGGAGCGTTAAAACAATCCACACTAATGCAATAAAACAGTTCAGACATCCATTTAGGAAAATATTGACAACGATGGTTTAGATTAATGATAGCCACACATGTGGCTCACATCTCTCTTTTTTTTTTTTTAAAGACACTTTATTCAACAATTGCACAGTTTACAGGAACGTTCATCTCATATTGTGCAGTTTCCAACATTGCAGGTGTTTTAACATAAACAAACCATAAACAAAAGACTCACATCATCACATTTTGCCAGGGGAAGTACGGATTTACAAAAAAATATCAAATTGTTTACACACATTCACAGTTTTTGTTGCCTTTTGATTGACATATTGCTTGACCTCAATGTTAAAAGCAATAAAAGATGTTTTGGAATGCTCAAACTTACATTTATGAATGTAAAATTTTGCCAAAAGAATAATGAGATTAATAATGAAAGTTTCATTAGGCCTAGTCTTAGTTCTGTTGAGGTCATAAAGGCCAAAAAGAACATCCTTCTAAAACAACTTGAAATCTTTCTCAATTTTTTCATCAATAAATGTACAAATGTCAAACCAGAAACTTTGGACAAAAGGGCAGTGCCAAAACAAATGGGTAACTGTTTCAATACTCATAGAGCAGAAAGTGCACATTACATCAATGTATTTTTTAAATGTTTTAACAATATGATCATTAGACGGGTAAAACTTATGAATTATTTTAAATGATATTTCTCTAATTTTGTTGGTCAGCAAATATCGGTTGGGTAAGAGCCAGACCTTCTTCCAGTCAATGTTTTGCACAAATTTATTCCAGTATGGAACCACATATGGGACTGTGATTATATCTGTTTTGAACAGGGATCTAATTAGTTTATTGTTCTTACCATCGTTACAAGAAAAACAAATCTTACCAACTGAAGTGTCAGTCAGCGATAACAAAGTTAGTTGTTGTGTGTCCAATCTTGGTTGAGCTCTATATAACATGCAGACACCAGAAGAAATTGCTCCAAAGACTTTGGCATAATCTCCAGGAGACACAGGAATTTTGTATTCTTCTAGAAACTAGAAGAATACAAGAAGCACCCATCACGAAATGCATTTAACATTCTTAACTTTTGAACTTAAAAATATTATTCCCATTACATAAATGTGCAAACAGGTTTTAACAAGTATACTGCTACAGCATAAACATTTTACATGTGTTCTATGGCACACTTTATACTCGATTACGAACAGCATTAACCATCCACATTTTCTTATATGAACTAACACCAACTTAAACATTATTTATGAAAATATGAAACAATTATGACTTACCTAATGCAATAAAACAGTTCAGACATCCATTTAGGAAAATATTGACAACGATGGTTTAGATTAATGATAGCCACACATGTGGCTCACATCTCTCTCTTCAATGAGCTGGCGCGCATGTGACGTCAGCACCCATCGACGCAATTCTTTATTACTTTCGTCAATCAGTGAAAACAAAATAATAAATAAAATAAAATAATAATAAAACATACGTCTGAACATTTCATGCATTAGGCAAGGAAAAATATAAAATCAAAACAAACAAAAAAATATACATGAAAAATACATCAGAACACAGCCTCAATTAATTGGGTGGGTTACATCAGCAGAAACTCTTTTTAGAACCATTCAGGTTGTTTATTCCATTGTGACATTATTTTATGGACAATTAAGCACTTTTCGACTTCAAATGTATTGTTGTGATTGTGTAAAGTAATTGCACATCATGGTAATATTTGTCATACTACTAGTTTATATATGAAGGGTCACTCCTTCCTCTCAACACATTTTTTATTGGTAACAAAAGTCAAAAGTCATTTGATGATGACACACCCGATAAATGAGACTGTCGTTATTTATAAGACTGCTAGAGGGCACTTCATTTTAAAACGTAACTATAGGTCGTAACACGTGTAATACCAATGGGGTTGTTTTTTTTGGAGGAGGACCGTCTCCTTCTTGTGCTTCCCCCTCCTTTTCCCCTTCCCCCTCAATGTTCAAATCTGAACACTGGATAAAGTCAAGTTCAAAATTCCTTTTCAGTTTGGTTTTTACAAAGCAGATTTTGGTGCAGATCTCTTTTTATCACTCCCTAAATAAAAAAATACTATCAATAACCAGAATTTTTGTAAAAAATAATTTTTTTATTAAATGTTGTATAATTATATATGAACAAACTCCTCTGTAAAAGCCTTTAAAATATAGATATGAATAAAACTGTAAAGTTTGGTGTATGTAAAGCTGCTGAAGCGGAGATTTCTGGCTCAGTGTAGGAGAAAACAGTCTTTAAAAATATGGACAGTAATTGAAATATACAGATGCAAATAGATAAAGTGCTATAAAAAATACACTTAAAAGTGTATTTTGGATGTTTTCTTTTCACCAGTCACCAAAAAGTGCAAAATCTCAAAGTTGACAGGTGCATGAAAAAAACTTTTTTGCCTGTATTGTCTTACCTTAAAATTAACAGTTGTGTTGATTTGATTAAAAAGTAATTGTATTATTTCTCATTACATTACAAATACAACATTTTCAATGCAAATTATATTATCCACATACGACTGAAATTTGTTTTTGAAAAATCAACATGAATCTCAGAATTCATATGGGTTTTCCCACTTTTAATGCAATGACATCAGCACTCAAAGTGCTTGAACTCCAGAAGTTTGTGTGAAACCTGATGATCATCTTCTCCAGCATTAACATTAAACATGTACTGATGCAATTACACAATTACACTACTGAATAGATGAATAATATATAGTCATCTATTCTGTATACATAGCAAGAACACACACACACACAAACACACACACAAACAAAAAAAACAGCATTAATTCACATCATAATAATTGTTTGATAAAGTACACAACCATATCGCCTGATCATTTTTGTTTCTGGCTTTCTTTAAAACAAATTATGTGTTTGGTAAAAAAAAAAAAAAAAAAAAAAAAACTATTACAAAGACCACAAACTTACATAAAAAGCCAAGAGTCAAACTGCCCAAAGAAACTGTTACGAACTGCTCCAAGACACGAAGGTTGAGATCCAAATGCAGCTTTAATTAAGGGGCAACCCAGACACATAATCTAATATACAGGCAATAGGTCAAAACCCCGGTAGGCCGTCCAAACTAACAAACAAACAAACAAACAAACAAACAAACAGGGGTCAGAGGCAAACGAGTAATCCACGGAACAGCCAAAAAATCCAAAAACCAAGAGACATGAAACCAGGGAAAATGCTCGGAAATGCAGTGCAACAACATACAAAACTCTGCAGTGAGTGAAGGGGTGAACATGGTATAAATAGGCTGAGACTAACAGGGTGATGAGACACAGGTGAATGCAATCAGTGATGATGAGTCCGGGTAGTGAGTTATGGGAAATGTAGTTTGTGAGGGAGTGATATTAGTCAGGTGTGAAGTGCCCTCTGGTGGCTCTCAAGGACACTCCAGCGGGTGAACGTTACAGAAACACTGATCATAATAATGGCGACCAAACATTTTCAATAAATCATCAACATCTAAACCTCTGTTGATTCTCAATAAGATCTTCTGTAGACGTCTGACAGAAATAAAGTCAGTCTGGTTAGTAATAAGTGAAGCTGGTAAATTTGTTTGTGGAGTTGTTTAATCCTCTTCTGATGAGATCTTCACAGATTTAATGTCTTCTTTTATCTTCAGTAGATTTCGTCTTATGCCGAGTTTACACTGCTTGATTTTCAAAATAGTCGGGTCAATTTTCTTTTCACACTGCATGACTCTCTGGGGTAGCATTCAATTGTTGGTGTGTGTGTTCACACTGCATGATGGATCTGCGACAGGAGGTTTACCACTGCATGACTTTACAAAAGAAAGAATTGCCAACAACTTCTGTCTGGTCCGCAAACTACATTTCACAACCAAACACACATGAGAAGTGATAAGGAAATAACGCAAGATCACGCGTGCATGAGACGTAAATTGTTATTAAAAATGATAGCCCGCAAGAAGATTGCGATTCTCTGTGTGCTGATTTGCAGCGAAAAGGAGAAAAAAACCCAAACAGATTATGCAAGAGGAAATGTTCTGGGAGACGAGAGCAAGGATTGTGTGTTTCTGCAAAGAGAGTTGGGGGTATATAAATAATTCTGCATTGTGCTGCTGTTGCTGCTGGTCAAGCAAATGTTTTGTGCTTTAATTCTGTTTGATATGATTGTAAATATATCTCTTAAAATGCTGATATTCTGGTCTATAACTCCTCCCCGAACATCCCACTGTCCTGTATCTCGCTCTCTCATTGGCTGTCGGTCTTTGCTGATGTAGTTTTCAGTCAGAACACATTCACACAGCAGGATTGTGAATCGCCGACAGGTCCAGATAGTTACCATGTCAAATATCTCACGGCCGTCTGCGACTCGTCTGTGATTCTCTCAGATTGTGTCTGATAATTCACACTGCGTGATTGTCACTCACGTGAACGAGCACCGATTTGCCAGGCATTTTGATTTCGGGCATTTGTCGGTGATCTCCCAAAACCTGTTGGCGAGCGAAAATAGGGCCAATATCGTTCAGTGTGAACTCGGCATAAGGCTGTGTCTGAAGTCAGTTGTTGTTCTTGTGTTTCTCTTTTTTTCTGTTCTTGTTGTTCCTCTGTCCTTCAGTGATTCTGCTTGTTAACATCAGGTGTCACTACTAATGATCAGTCATCACTTAATTAATCACTTAATTATCTCATCAACTTTAACACTGATTCCGTGTTACTTTAACACTCTGTAAAGTGGGACCACATGTGCCCTGAGCAGTGTTGATTTTACACGAGAGATTTTGCTGTGTAGAAGTGGGTCAAGTACAAACTAAAGAAAAAATGTTTGAACAGGATGTGAGAACATGAGCAGGTGATGATAAACTAACTCTCCTCCAGTATATAAAGATAAACCAGGGCTGCACAACACAATATCCAGACATTCACATTGATCTACTGAACTGGTTTGTGTCATGAAAATACACAATTGAACCATTTAACCTTTGTAATAATTAATTCTGTATATTTCTGTTTCAATATTCTTTGAGAAACAATGGCGGTCTGGACTGTCTACCTGTCTCTCTGTCTTCTCGTAGCTTTGACTGCTTCAGGTAAGACCATTATACCACACTTAATATCATAACTGTTATTTTAACATGAACTATCTAATAGAGTATGTGCTCTAAAGTAAACCTGAGTTTGTTTCTTAATTATTATGATAACATTTAGACAATAAAACAACAATGATTATATCACTATATCAGCTAAAGTTATTGATTAATATGCATGTATTTATGTTATTACTTTTGACAATAAAAAACATCAACAAATGCATGTTTTAATCCGTAGTTTATTATTATTATTATTGGTAGTAGTAGTAGTAGTAGTAGTAATACTATAGCAGTACCACTACTACTGCTGCTGCTACTAGCAGTTCTGTTTTAATAATGTAGTATTTCTATCTTTTTTAGAGGAAACGTATCCTGTTGGAAAGAAACGTTGTGGCGGTAAGGTTTCTCTAGTCTTCTACTTCTCTTGTCAATGTGTATGTATAGTACAGTCCAAAAGTCCAAAACCTTTGAATTTCTCAAGTGTGTCTAATACCTGATGATCATGTTCTCCAGCATGCTTTAAAAATGTTCTATAGAGCATCTTGGAAGCAAGAAAAGTTTACTGAAAAACAGGTTTGCATAATTAAAGCTACAATGTGTATATATTTTTTCGCCGCTAGGGGTCGCTAACCTCTTACAATAACAAAGGCGTAGATTTATGACACACTGATAAGCGGAATCATGAAATTTGCCGTCATGCCGAAGGATCTAATAATGTTTATGGGAAATAATGGTTATGGATGAGTGAATGCATTGATGTTTTTAACATGACTGAGGTATGAAGCAGAGCATCTCGAAAACGCCATGCTGATATTGATCCTCGTTTTGTTCTCCTTTAGTCCCAAAGTCTGCTTGCCATGGTCCATAATGTTTGAACGAAACAACAACAGCGTGAGCGTGTGCTAGACGTAATGCAGTTGTCCACGTCTGTCGCCATGGTTACTATGGCAGTACAAGCGGAAACCAGGGATAACGCGGATATGTCATTGACAGGCGACGAGTGAACAGGGATGAGCCATTATTTAAAATTGGAATTTCTCTGAAATTAAAAATCTTTGGGAACTTTTGGGATATTGTAAGTACACAACTGTAGGAAATATATCACACTGTGCAAGGGATTTTTGGATATTTTATTACAAAAATGTTACATATTGTAGCTTTAATGTAAAATTACTTATTAGTGACTAGGAAGAGAGCAAAATGTCTTTCTCTTCACATCATGATGTTAGGTAAGTTAGTGGCAGATGTTAGTTAGTGGTTAGTTAGTGGCAGAAGTTAGGTAATGGTTAATTAGTGGCAGAGGTTAGTAAGTGGTTAGTTACTGGCAGACGTTAGGTAGTGGTTAGTTAGTGGCAGAGGTTAGTAAGTGGCAGAAGTTATGTAGTTGTTAGTGGTTAATTAGTGGCAGAGGTTAGGTAATGGTTAGTTAGTGGCAGATGTTAGTTAGTAGTTAATTAGTGGCAGAGGTTAGGTAGTGGTTAGTTGGTGGCAGAGGTTAGTAAGTGGTTAGTTACTGGCAGAGGTTAGGTAGTGGTTAGTTAGTGGCAGAGGTTAGGTAGTGGTTAGTTAGTGGCAGAGGTTAGGTAGTGGCCGAATTTAGGTAGTGGTTGGTTGGTGGCAGAGGTTAGTAAGTGGTTAGTTACTGGCAGACGTTAGGTAGTGGTTAGTTAGTGGCAGAGGTTAGTAAGTGGCCAAATTTAGGTAGTGGTTAGTTAGTGGCAGAGGTTAGTTAGTGGTTAATTAGTGGCAGAGGTTAGGTAGTGGTTAGTTAGTGGCAGAGGTTAGGTAGTGGCTAGTTAGTGGCAGATGTTAGTGGCAGAGGTTAGGTAGTGGTTAGTTAGTGGCAGAGGTTAGAAAGTGGCCGAATTTAGGTAGTGGTTGGTTGGTGGCAGAGGTTAGTAAGTGGTTAGTTACTGGCAGACGTTAGGTAGTGGTTAGTTAGTGGCAGAGGTTAGTAAGTGGCCAAATTTAGGTAGTGGTTAGTTAGTGGCAGAGGTTAGTTAGTGGTTAATTAGTGGCAGAGGTTAGGTAGTGGTTAGTTGGTGGCAGAGGTTAGTAAGTGGTTAGTTACTGGCAGACGTTAGGTAGTGGTTAGTTAGTGGCAGAGGTTAGTAAGTGGTTAGTAAGTGGCAGAAGTTAGGTAGTGGTTAGTTAGTGGCAGAGGTTAGTTAGTGGCAGAGGTTAGGTAATGGTTAGTTAGTGGCAGAGGTTAGTTAGTGGTTAATTAGTGGCAGAGGTTAGGTAATGGTTAGTTAGTGGCAGATGTTAGTTAGTGGTTAGTTACTGGCAGACGTTAGGTAGTGGTTAGTTAGTGGCAGAGGTTAGGTAGTGGTTAGTTGGTGGCAGAGGTTAGTAAGTGGTTAGTTACTGGCAGAGGTTAGGTAGTGGTTAGTTAGTGGCAGAGGTTAGGTAATGGTTAGTTAGTGGCAGATGTTAGTGGCAGAGGTTAGGTAGTGGTTAGTTAGTGGCAGAGGTTAGAAAGTGGCCGAATTTAGGTAGTGGTTGGTTGGTGGCAGAGGTTAGTAAGTGGTTAGTTACTGGCAGACGTTTGGTAGTGGTTAGTTAGTGGCAGAGGTTAGTAAGTGGCCAAATTTAGGTAGTGGTTAGTTAGTGGCAGAGGTTAGTTAGTGGTTAATTAGTGGCAGAGGTTAGGTAGTGGTTAGTTGGTGGCAGAGGTTAGTAAGTGGTTAGTTACTGGCAGACGTTAGGTAGTGGTTAGTTAGTGGCAGAGGTTAGTAAGTGGTTAGTTAGTGGCAGATGTTAGGTAGTGGTTAGTCAGTGGCAGAGGTTAGAAAGTGGCCGAATTTAGGTAGTGGTTAGTTAGTGGCAGAGGTTAGTTAGTGGTTATTTAGTGGCAGAGGTTAGGTAGTGGTTACTTGGTGGCAGAGGTTAGTAAGTGGTTAGTTACTGGCAGACGTTAGGTAGTGGTTAGTTAGTGGCAGAGGTTAGTAAGTGGTTAGTTAGTGGCAGACGTTAGGTAGTGGTTAGTCAGTGGCAGAGGTTAGAAAGTGGCCGAATTTAGGTAGTGGTTAGTTAGTGGCAGAGGTTAGTTAGTGGTTAATTAGTGGCAGAGGTTAGGTAGTGGTTACTTGGTGGCAGAGGTTAGTAAGTGGTTAGTTACTGGCAGACGTTAGGTAGTGGTTAGTTAGTGGCAGAGTTTAGTAAGTGGTTAATTAGTGGCCGAGGTTAGTTAGTGGCAGAAGTTAGGTAGTGGTTAGTTAGTGGCAGATGTTAGTAAGTGGTTAGTTAGTGGCAGAGGTTAGTAAGTGGTTAATTAGTGGCAGAGGTTAGGTAGTGGTTAGTTAGTGGCAGATGTTAGTAAGTGGTTAATTAGTGGCAGAGGTTAGTTAGTGGTTAGTTACTGGCAGATGTTGGGTAGTGGTTAGTTAGTGGCAGAGGTTAGTCAGTGGTTAGTTAGTGGTTAGTTAGTGGCAGAGGTTAGTCAGTGGTTAGTTAGTGGCAGTTATTGATATGGAGCAGATAAATCTCCAACCTCCGGAGTATCACCTGTTTTAAACAAATGGCGATCAGAGGAGAGTCTGCTGGAGAAAAGAGAACGAGACCTATCATAAAAAAACAAAAATCAACATCGGCTCTGATTTTCAGAGATTGAGAGAACTGAGGGATTTGAAATGTTGTAAAATCGATACAGAGATGATGGTTTTTATTACTCGAATGGTAAGTAAGGTGTTTTATGTATCTAAGTTACATACTGTAGCTTTAAATGAAAGTTAATAATTGAATTACATGAAATGGTAAAAAAAAAAAAAATAATAATAATAATAACACACAAGACTTCCCTTTAACAGCCTGTTGGGCAGGATGGACTGCCTTTGGCTGCAGATGCTTCAGGTTTTTCAATAACGCTCAAATGTGGATTGATGCAGAGGTATGATACATTCAGCTTCAGTATTTTCTTGGTTAAATACAACTTAAGCTCTGGAAAAATCTGTGACACCTGTCAATTATCGCAGGAAAATAATTTCAACTTGTTCCTCAGTTTAAAAACAAAAAAAAGTTAACAGTAAATAAATTACAATGGAGCTCTAGGAAAATACAGACACAACACATTTCATGTTATCATGAGAGTAGTGTGTTAGGATCACTTAAAAACTAGATTCGTTATATCTAATCTATATATACAGTATAACCAGAACCTTTTCTACAAAAGTAGTCCCGTCTCAAAAGGCAGATTTTAGACTTCATGTGTTCAATAATACATTTGATGGCATGTCACAGATTTTGGAAAATTAATTCAAAATAACACTTTTTTCTACTTAATTTAATTATAAATAGTGGTGTTTGTTCATGTCTCCGCCTCTACAGAAATTCTGTTTGCAGTTTGATGGGAACCTTGCTTCTGTGCACAGCCATGAGGAGTACATGTTTATACAGAACCTGATTAGATACGAAACTCAGGTCTCAACTCGTGCCTGGATCGGAGGCCATGATGCTGTTCATGTATGCAATTTATTTTTATTTTTTTTGATCATGCTTTTTGTGCTACTGGGCATTTACAGTTACATTTACATTAAAAACATTTTTCAAAATGCATAAAGATAGGTGCCCATCTCATGGTTGCCAATGCCCTAAACTAACTATTCTGAGGACCTAAAAAAAGACACCATTCACCATGATGATGTCATACTTGAGTGTTTCTATTGTGAAACTTGATATGAAATAGAATGGCTGATAATTGAGCAATTTAGCCCTGTCTTAAATATTCTTCACATATTATTCACTGATACCCTGTTTGTGAATTAATTTCTGTTAATTTCTGTTTCATTTTTAAAGTGGAGACGGGGTTAATGCTCCTGCGAAATAATCTTTTTCAGATGAATAAAGATAAAAGTAAGCAATGTGAGTTGTGGACATAAACACAATGTCTTTTTTCTCTTCTGTTCACAGGAGGGAGTTTGGCTCTGGAGTGATGGAACCGAAATGAACTTTCAAATATGGGCGCCTGGAGAGCCCGATAATCATAATGGAGAGCACTGCCTTGAGATGAACTTTGACTGTAAGTAACTGCTGTTAATGCTCATAAAAATCTAAATAAACATTATTTAATTTTTTTTTTTTTTTTTTTCATAATACACGAATGATTAAAACACATATTTTGTGCTATCTTGCAACAGATGGCAACTGGAATGATGACCCATGTTTAACAAAGAAGCCGTTTGTGTGTGTGAACTGAACCAGCATGTGAAAAATCAATAGAAGAAACAAGCTACTTGAACTCATTTACTTTCCTTTAGAAATGTTCAATGGATGTAATACATGTGTTTTAAAGTTAATTGTGTTTGTTTGATTGTGTTTTGTTAATGATAAGTTAATGACTCAGTGACGCTTGTTAAACACCATTATATAATTTGGGTATCACTCAACAGTCTCTCTTTTCTCACTAACACAAGTTGAAATAAGTAATTTGGCATCCTAAAATTGCTGCCAACATTAAAATAAAAAATAAAAAAATAAAAAAATACATAGAGATTGCTAGAATAAATCCCAAAAAATAAATAAATAATTAAACAAGTAAAATTATAATGTGAAAAAGTTAGTCTCACTACCAGGTTATTATTCTGTACCTTTCATAAATGGAAAGTATTTACTCCACTTTCTCCAAAACCAAGTAGTCTATATGACATTTTTTCGGATGCATCAACTTTCTGTAACCCATGAAGGTCTGCGATCATAGCAAATCCACAGACTAACTCGTGAAAAATCGGTAAATGCAGTATTTGAAAAAGACAAGAAAATTGCCAAAAAACACCTGTTAATCTTTAAGGTTTTATAAATTTAGATTTTATTTATTTATTTATATGTATTGTTTTATTTACTTATATGTATTAGTTTTTATGGTATACCAAATAAAATATCCCTATTATTTTTCATAAACAGAAACCAACCAGTGCAAATCCACCCAGTGCTATTCTATCAAGTTTCATTTTAACACACATTGTGTGTTAAAAATCTACACAACATGTGTAAAAATACTATCAGCACAGTCGGTGTTGTTTTTAACACATCTCTTTTTACAGTGTGTGAACTTTAAGTTCCTGTATGAAACGTCTCTTTAAAAACTAATGTGCAGATAACGGCAACATTGCTGATCTCGTGCTGTACAACCACAATCATAAAAACTTAAAAAAAAACACCTATCAGACATTACACACTTGCTGAGATAAACAATACTGTATAATATTATCATATGATTATATTTTTCATATCACATGGCTATTCTTGCTGCTTCAAATGTGCAAAATAAACACACAGTTAGTGTGACCAGAGAAAAACTAATGTTAAAGAGTCAAGGGCCCAAATAAAGCTGTTGTTTTTGTTGTGACTTTAGTTTTTTTTTTAGTTTCTTTTGATGTTCAGAGTTGATCTGTTTACATATTAAGATTTTTTCACTGTTGTTGAGATTCATGAGCTGATTCCATGAAATTGTTCTGCACTGCTGGATAACATGATGTAGTTAAAAGAGACTGTAATATCTAAGAGCAAAAATGTATAAATGCACATCATCCATATACTCATAAAACTCACATTAGTGTGTAAAAGGTTTCAACACACTTCTGTGTGAGAGGAATAACACATTAATTGAGTTGCAGGTAACACAAAATGTGTAGTTCTTATATAAACACAGATATGTGTTAAGAAACGACACAGGATGTGTGTTAAATTCTATACAACATGTGCTGTCCCTGAACACACACACTACATGTGTTAAAATCTACACAACATGTGTTGTCCCTGAACACACACACTACATGTGTTAAAATCTACACAACATGTGTTGTCCCTGAACACACACACTACATGTGTTAAAACTGACACGTGTTTTTTTGTGTGTGTTTTTTAACCCATCTCTTTTTACAGAGTAGACAGAGAAGAAAGGACACCGACCGAAAGCCCTTCAGAAAGTCCAGTGATTAAATGATGAACAAAATAGACATTGGGTGAGATGAAAGAAAGCTGGAGAGTGTTGGCGAGTAATGGAGGCTTTCCTGACGTCGCAGGTTTGTAGTGTTGAGGGCAGAGAGATTTCAGGTGCGGGTCCTTGCAAAAACTACAAACATGCGAGAATTTACATTTAGGATAAGTCCTAGATTACACCATTAAATGAAATGATAGGACGGCCTCTTATATCTAATGGAGCGTCTACAGATTCAGCACCATGGACAGCGGCTGGGGCTTTAGCCAGTAACAGAGCTGAATATGAATATGCTGAATATGCTGAATATGATCTGTGGTGTTCGTATCGATGACTAAAGTCTGCCGTCATAGCCAGATAAAGCTCTAGTTCCCTGTGCTCTGGGAAAACTTGACTGAGGATATCTCTGTAAATGCCTAAAGCAATTCAATAAAAGAGAACGTTTTCAGGAAGACCACAGCCATGTCTCCACAGTTAACAGATTTGCTCTTATGTGTGGAACGAAACATCTACTGGAAACCAGCGCTGGAACTGGAGAGGTGATGATGAGATGCTGAAGGAGGAGAAGATGCGGCAGTGGAAATCCATTTACTAAATTATACTAACTTGACTGCTTCATTTCCACTGTAAGAGAGTCATTCAAATCCTTCGTGTTACATCAGAATCAGCTCTTCCTCATCCTCTGGTCAGCTGGAGAACCCAAAGCTAGAGCTGATGTGCGCTAACAAGTTTCTATAACTCGTTCATTTGGACAATCAGTGCGAAATGAATCTGATGAATTCTAGTGACATAGAGAATGATACAAACATTTTGTTGTTCAGACACACACAAGGCAGAAGTGGAAGTTCACAGGTCATCAGCGAGAGTTTGAGGGCAGCATTAGAGATTTTGATCACAGTATTGTGTAATAAACATTATTTTCATGAGATATATTTTAGTAATATCTAAGTAATGAATTTGAGTAAAGACTGAAATACTGTCAGCGAATTAAAAAACCTGCTATAGATCATTTCAGTTTTATCACTTCAATTCATTTCAAGTCAAAACTAAATGTTTCATAATACGAGGTCTATATTAAACAAGTGTAAAAGGACACTGGACAAGGTCAGTAAATGCATGATGTGTCCTCAGTGATGTGGACATAATTGAGTGAAGTAGTTTCTACTGGAGTAATTGTAATATAAATCAGATCGACGGCTCTGAGATGTTTAATTTGCCGTTTATTTCTCACACTTTCCTCCAGCCTTTTGATCATCAGCACTGAGCTTTAGCAAACACATTCATATATGCACTTCAATAATAAATCAACAATCTATCATTAATATTCGTATCACAGATCTTTTTCAGTTCATGATGGAGATTAAGCTGTTTTGATTAGTAAGTAAGGGATAATGTAGAGCGAGGCGGTTGTTATAGCGAATACAACCCCGACAGGCTGATCAGGACCCAGACGCGAAGCAGAGCTTGAATCAGCCTGAAGGGGTTGTATTCGCTATAACAACCGCCTCGCTCTACATTATCCCTGCTTATTACATGGCTACCTACCAAATAAATCAATAATTTGACACAAAATATTGATTTAAAAAGGAGTTTATTGATTTTATTGATTAAGAAAATAGTCCGTTCCGTCTCTACGGTTAGAATCCTGCACCCATAGCAACGCTCTGTTTTTCATGGCAACGGTGTGTTATACTTAACAGACCGCATTCTACATTAGAATTCAACCAAGCCATGTAATAATAAACTATAATATTCATCAAGCATTTTGAGCTTTATCATTTAGGCATATGTTCAGAAATATGTTGTTTTGTAGTTCAGATCATGTATGAGGAACTGGATCTTGTCTTTAACTCTCTTCTGGTGTATTTTATGATGATATCTGTGATCTGAATCTGAGAGGAGACATAAGAGTCTCATTCTTTATCTGTTCCATTATATGTAATTATCTAAACTCTCAATAGCTTCATGTTTTGAGTATGTTCTCCATTCATGTGGAATCTTACCACTCCCCTCAAATGTTTTACTGTAGTATTTTTCCAGATCTGTCTGGAATCTGCACACAAACCACTTCCAGTAGGGCAGTTCAGAGAGATCAGGGCTGATGCTCCACTTTGCATAATCTCCTCCTGCTGTTCTGTAGTGTCTATATTTAAACCTTCCATGTGGTGTATTAAAATCCTGATGACTTGCTACTAAATTTGTGCAAATATTAGGACAGAGATTCTGTGTTGAGCTGTAATATGTTCCATTAATTCCCCACACTCTGTGGAAAGGAACACTGTGATCTCCACGATGGTCTTGTATGGTGTTGGTGCAGATGGCTTTACAGAACGGACACTGAACCCAACAACACTGACAGAAGTGATCAATCAGAAGCTCATCTGGCCTGAGTTTACTGTCCAGCTTTACTGGAAATGTCTCTGTGTTGAATCTACTGCTGATGTTAGTCATTATAGCAGGAAGTTCATGTCTTATCACATCTTCTAGAAGTTTGAAATCATCAACATCATCATGTTTGACTCCACTGAGGTCTTTTTGAGAGAAGATCAGCTCATCTGAGAGCTTCTGTGTGAAACTCTTCAACCACAGACCAACATCTCCTCTGTTCTCTTGAACATGTTCAGTAGATTCATGTGCAGCTTTCATGATCTTCTGCTGCAGGAGTTTAATCTTCTCCTTCATCTTGGACACTGACACTGAAATTATCAGTGATGTACCAACTGACTTCATCTCTGATGAAACTCTTGATCTATGGGTCTATGAATGTAGTTCATGTATTTGTTAAAATCCTCCTCTTCTGCCAGTGTCTTCAGGATGTGTTTCTCCAGATTTTATCTGTTTCCATTCAGTGATTCACAGTTTGATCTCATTTCATCGGTCAGATCTCTGGAAGTATTCTTGTAGACGCTCTGCTCAATGGGCTCTTTCAGTTTCTGACAGATGATCTCACCTAAATTAGCAGCTGATGTTGCTCCATGACGGTATTTCTGGAAAATACTATAGTACTCTTCTCTCTTCTTCTCAACATATGTTACAGGATCATTGGCATCTCTAAACTTTCTGTGTTGATCAGTGATTGTCTTCTTTGATCTCTTACAGATGGAAATAACCAAATCCATGAAGAATTCATTCTTGAACACATAATTCACTGATCCGTCCTGATGTTGTGTCACTCTTGCCTTGATGTAACCTGTGAGCTGTTGGATGTAACTGATGTTGTAGCCCATTTTTGAAATGTTAAATGACTGAATCATTCTGTCTGTCTGCTGTGCAACATCTGTGACTAATGATCTTATTTGGGCTTCATCTTCTTTAGACATCCCTTGAACTGATCTAAAGGTATTTGTAAAGACTCCTCCAAGTCCACTGGATTTCTTTAACTTTACATAATCAAAATAACTGGGCACAGAGAAAATATCTCTGCTCTCCCCCCGGTGATCTACAGGAGCACTTTCACAGCACTTTTCTCCAGCTTTACTGGAAATGTCTCTGTGTTGAATCTAAGTGATTCACAAGTGATTGTAATTTGTGTTGTTATTGCTTTGTGTAATTTTATGTTGTGAATATTTTAAAGAGGACCCCAGGAAGATTAGCTGCCATTAAATGGGCCGCTAATGGGGATCCTAATAAAAAAATAATAAAAACAGATGTCACTGAGGATCTTTCTCACATCTCTCATTACATCAATGTCTTTGATTGGATTGTCTCTGATAATCTTCTTCACACTCTCTTCCCAAAACAAATCAAACTCTTTCTTCAGTGTTTCTTCATCTTTGGCTTTGTCTTTGAGTTTCAAGGCAAGTTCTTTGCTCTTTTCATAGAGAGTGTTTTCATGATGTGTCCTCTGAGCATCAATCTTTTTCCTCAGGTCTCGCTGCTGAAGAATCTCGTTTAATTTCCTCTTTGTTTCTCTCACAATGTTTTCCTGAAGCTCTTTGATTTTGATTTCATATGATGTTTTCCACTGAATCAGTATATCTTTATCTTTGTCTCTCTCAAATAATTCTGCCATTGATTTTTTCACTTCTTCACTTGTCTTCTTCAGTTCTCTTTGAAGATCAGTTTCCTCAACCTCATCAACCGCTTCATTGTCTATTTTGTTATGTAGTTTGTTCTCAGTTTCCATCACGGCACTGCGAAGACTCCAGGTCCACTTGCTGTATTCGGTCTCCAGTCTCCTGTAGGCTGAAATCTCCCGAGAATTTCTGAAGCTGAAGACGAATCGTTCATTCAGTAAAGCCTCCCAGAGATTTTTAACACGATCTTTTAGGTCTATCAGCATCATTCCATGTGATTTTGAGGCATGAAACATAATAGTTTCCTTTAGTTCTTGTATATTCTCACAGTAGTTTGGGTTTGGTGGTGCCATTGGTGGGCTTCCCTCCCAGAGCTGAGCAAAATACTTCACATCTTTCTGAACGTCAAATCTAATGACATCACTGAAACTTTCTGCATCACAGACTTCATCTTTAGCAGCGAGTTTTGTCATCTCATCCATTTTCTCCTGCAGTCGTCTCCTTCCCTCCATGTTTTTCTCTCCAGCTGTGATGTCTGAAGAGTTCTGATGCACAAACACACAGCTGGGATTCATTCTGACCTTCTTCATCCTCATGAAGGCCTGAACAACAATCTGAAGAATGTCCTGCATCTCAGATAGGTTTTCTCCAAAGATGTTGATCAATGTCAGATTTCCAAGACCAACAACAAATGTGGCCAATTCATTATCATGATGTCTTGTTGATCTTCCAGCCAGTTCTAGAGCACAAAGACCCTCAGTATCAACGACCAGAATATAGTCAACGTTAATCTGTGTTTTCATATCGTCTGAGACTCTGACCAGCTGCATGAAAGCTCCTCTGGTGGTCCTGCCAGCACTGACGGCAAACTGGAGCCCAAACATGGCTGACAACTCTGGTCTCCCAGTTTCTGGATGAGTTCTTCTAGAACAGCAGAGACCCAGATCACAGGAACATGAGCAGCATCTCCATCCATCAGCTCCAGGAAATCCAGAGATCATCATCTCTGCGGCAAGACTCGGGAGAGAAGAGAAGTCAAACTGCAGGCCTTTCTTGTTCTTCTTCACAGATAAACATGATTCATAGATCTGACCGATCTCCCTCATGATGTGCTCCAAACCAAATGTTGCAGCTTGAAGATCCTCAGATATTTTCTCAAGGTCTGTTTGTTTAGCTTTATGTTCTTTAGATTTATTATTTATTTAACATTTGAGTTCATTTCTTTAATGAATTGCATCACAAATTTGCCAATGTCACATTCATGCTGTTTTTCATGGATTATCTTCATCTCTGTTTTTTTCGCACTTGTTACCCTTTCTATATGTTCTCCTTGAGGTCGATGCAGTTCCTTGTTCTTCTGACTCCACTGATGCCACAGTTTCCCCTGATGAGGCAGAAATGATTCTTTGATTTCTGTCAGATCTTTCTTCTCTAGTAAACTCATCATCTGCTGAGCTGCTTCTCTTCCTCTCCTACAGTCATCATCATCTTCCTCGTCTACTCTGATGTCTGAGTGTTTGGACACATCTTCAAGTCTGAAAGGGGAAGATGATTCTAGGAGACAATCATTTATTGCTCTTCTGAGTTCTTCAGATACATCTGACTGATTTCTGTCTTTCAGACCAATTTTGTATTTTGTTTTCGTCATCTGAGTTACAGAAGATTCATCCTCAGTAAGAAGACAAATGAGTGGCTTTCTCTCACTGTACAGGTTTTTGATTATTGTTGCACTTCTGTCATTCCTCTGAAGTTGTGGAAGAAGAACAACATTGACTGAGGCCATTTCAGAGAGGATCTGCAGCTGTTTCTCATGGTCTCCTGCATCACCGTGTAGATTACAGAACGCAACACAGTCATTGAATTTATCCGTGTTTTTCCCAGAGGGGCAGAACCAGGCGATCTCCACCACTCCATCCATCAGGACTCTGGATCTGCTGCTGCCTGGGCAGTACTTGTGGAAGAACGTGTTGTGTCTCTCATTGATCAGACTGTTCATCAGCTCAGACTTGGATGAAGACACAGAGCCAAACCTGAAGAAAAACACCATTGGAGTTTCTGCCTTGTAGATCGGCTGGGTTTTACTGATGATTTCATTGTAGGTGTCTCTCTTCTTCCAGCTCTTGTTGATTTGTCTGAATGTCCAGAGAGGAAACTCAATCTGTTGTGTGAATGGATCAGGAACAAGCAGAGGCAGAGCGTACTGACACTGGGACAGTTTAGTGACCATCAGCTGCTTCAGGAAACCATCAGCACAATTAAATACAGCCATCTGAACATCCATCGGGTGAATGAGTTCAGAGTGACTGTCTCCTTCATTAGACAAAGACATTTCACTGGTCTCTTTAGCATGAATGCATCTTGCTCTGTAGTTCAACATCAGAAGTTGTTGTGTGAAAGTCTGAATCAGCTCCTCTTCAGCACAAGACTCATGGGACTGTAATGAATGTTTGGTTATGTGAAGAACATCTGAAGCTCTCAGTTTATTGTGAATATGGAGTCTGTGAAATAGATGCTTGATTGTTTGTCTTCCACTTCTCCCCAGTTTTTCAAAGTTCTGTTGTTGATCTTCTCTTATGTTTATTTCTTCTTTCAGTCTCTTCTCTAAATCTCTCTCTTTATCTCTGATTATTCCCTCCATTTCACTCTTCAGTCTCTATATCTGTTCATCACAAATCTGTTTTTTTCTCTCTCTTCTTTTCTCATTTTCTTCTCTTATCTCTCTCTCTTTGTTATGATTCTGCCATTCTTTCTCCATCATCATCTTCAGTCTCTCTTTCTCTCTGATTAGTCTCTTTATTTCCCTCATCATTCTCTGTTCATCACAAATCTGTTTTTCTCTCTCTCTTCTTTTCTCATTTTCTTCTCTTCTCGTCTTTTCCTCCAGTTTCTGCTGGTCCCATTCCTCTCGTTCTCTTCTCATCTGGATTGTATATCATTCTTCTCTTTCTGTATATTCATCGCCTCTTCTCTTTCTCTCTTTTTCATGATTCTGTCGTTCATTCTGTATTCTGTTCAGACTGTCTATTTCTGTGTTGTATGAGATCTGAAGTTTTTCTTTTTCTTGCTTCATTTCCTTTATTTCATCTTTAAACATCTCTTGTTCTTTCTTCATTTCATCTTTAAACATCTCTTGTTGTTTCTTCATTTCATCTCGCATCTGCACCTCCTGTTCCTTCATTTCTCTTTTATATCGTTCTTCTCTCTCTTTCAATTCTTCTTCGCTTCTCTTTCTCTCTTTCTCTCGATTCTGTCTTTCTTCCTCCGTCATCATCTTCATTCTCTCTTTCTCTACTTTGTTTCAGCAGTTCTTCTCTTTCTCTGCTCATTTGCTCCACTCTCTCCATCAGGATCTTCATCTTGTTTCTTCTGCTTCATGATTAGACTGAAGATCTTCTTTCTCTTTCATTAATGTTTTATATCGTTCTTCTCTTTTTATATATTCCTTTTCTCTATTCTTCCTCTCATTCTCTATTCTGTTCATCAGTCTGTCTATTTTCATGAGCAGGTTTTCTTTTTCTTTCATCAGTTGCTCTATTTTATTTTTAAATGTCTCTCGTTCTCTTATCATTTCTTCTTCTAGTTTCTTCATCAGTTCTTCTCTTTCTCTGACTCTGTCCATCAGGATCTTCATCTGATGTTCTTGTCTTTCTCTCTCCATCTGTCTGAACATCTTACACGTGTAGAAACTCCCTCCGTTTGCTTTCACCATGTTGTCTATCTTCTCCAGTAGATCAGACACCTGTGTTCGGTCTCCAGGCTGATTATTATTCAACACATGATATCTGTTTCCACACGCTTCAATCAGCTTCATCAGAGCAGATCCAGGTTTCCCCAAACACTGTTCAATAGTTTTGTCCTTCAGATAATCACCTCTGGTGAAGAGCACCATGGTGAACATTAAAGATTTCTCACCAAACGTCTCTTGGATGATCTTCACTGTTGTTGCTTCTTCTTGAGTGAATCGTTGTCCTAAATTGAGCACAATGATGAACACATGTGGTCCAGGCAGGATCATGGAGATGCAGTTGCTGATTTCTCTCTGGATCTCCTCATTAGTAAGTTCAGTATCAAACAGTCCTGGAGTGTCGATCACAGTAACGTGTCGGCCGTTGATTTCAGATGATTCTTTTTTACTCTCTTTAGTCACTGACTCTTGAGATGTTTCTGCTGTAAACGCTTCTCTTCCTAAGATGGTGTTTCCAGTTGCACTCTTCCCAACTCCTGTTTTTCCCAGCAGCACAATCCTCAGATCATCTTCACTCCCTGTTGAACCTGTAAAAGAGGAAATGTTTAAAGCCTAAAAAGTTTACAAAGTGTACAGTTTGTGCTATAGTTTAGAGTAATGTTGTAAACCCCACCACGCAATGGCCAATCAGATGCATTTAAGATAGAATCCACACACCGCTCAAAACTGAGTTTTTGTTCAGTGCTGAATTTTGTATGCTAGCGAATCCTCTAATTATAGCAAACAGTGTTATGAAAGATTCATTGTGCAGTCAGCTTCATTGATTATAACGAGACTTTGTGAGATCGAGATGAACTGAGATGATGCTAGGCATTATTAACATTGCATGCATTCTGTCGCAGTAGTCTGCTTGCTTTCACTTGTTTCTGCTTCTTCTTCGCCGGAAAGCTAGAAAATTCCTTCAATGGCGAGGAAAGAGTTAAGAGATAACGAACTATGTTTCCATGAATACACGGCAAGACAGATATTTTAAAATGCTGTAATTCAGTGCGTATATGAACGTTCAATTGCAATGCGGCGCTAAAGAGAACTGAATTTAGGATCGCATGCTGTCTAAGGCATCTTTCTGTGCACACACTTCAGGTGTTTCAGCGCAAGTAACGCATTGAGATCTATTGTGTGCTTAACTCTTTTAACATCAAGCACATCCCACACTTTGTCTCATTCAATGCATGTTCTTTTAGCAAAAAAACAGAACCTAAACATCCGACTCAAGTGCTTTGCTTCCAAAGGTTTTGTGACCAGTGTCTGAAGTGGAAGACAATGAACTTGACATTGGCAGGCGGCGGCCCATGACGTCACTACAGGTGAACCCGAGAGTATCTGTTCAATACGCCATCCACTTCTTGTCTGAAGGAGATGTGTGCAGGAATACCAGAAGCATGGCAAAGGGACACAGCATCTTGTTCCCTATTCAGCCGCCGACAAGCGAGAGATATTCAAACCCCTCTCAAACTCATGGGCTCCAGCGGGTCCTGAAACGCAGGGCACAGATGGCTGTCCTGATTCCCTCGAGGGGGACAGATGAGAGCGAAGTTTCCTCAGAGGAAAATCCATTTCTTGCCATTGTCAAGTACATTGTCGTGTTTAGATTTCCAGCTCGGACATCGGTCATGCCCAAGGCATTTGGATAAATACAGAGGTCTTGATCAAAGCAACGCATTATAGTAAAACTTTAAGCCTCACCATTCCAAGGGATTGTAGTCGTTTGATTATTGTATTAATATACTTTTCATTTGGAACACTGAAGCTTGACCTTTGACCTTGTTTTTGAACAGTCAGAATGTTTTTATTTTATTTTAGAATGTTCTGAATTTCACCTCTACTGTTGTAAAATACAGAGCACCACATAAACGAGTCCATTTAGTAAATGTCCCATCAAGTTCAGTTTAAATTGTTCTGGTCATTACCTTGTGACAGTAAATGTGTCTCTAGTGAGTCGATTCTCTTCTTCATCTCTTCAAATTGCAGCAGTTTTTTCACCTGCGCCTCCAAAAATGTTTCTGTGGAGAAAAACTCTCCTCTGTTTTCTCCCACCATCTTCTCAATGTTCTCCATCAATGTGGACACTTGTTGTGTGGTGGGATCAAAATATTGTTGTCGTCCTCCAAAACTCTCAATGACCGACTGTGTTTCTTCATTGAGCTCTGATGTCTGATGCTCTGGATTCTGCATTATGAGGATCATGATGTGTTTGTTGATTCTGGAGCCGAATATCCTCTGGATCTCATCCATTTCTGCTTTATCTTCATTATTGAGTGAAGCTTCAGGAACTGTGAGGAGGAAAACATGAACTCCAGGATCACAGAGAGACACACAGCGGAGAGTCTGACACATCACTTCCTCCTCTGAGAGCTGAACGAGAGCTGGAAGCTCCACCAGACGGATCAGACGCCCATGAAGTTCCTCGTCTGATCTTCTGATCAGCTCTGATACGGAGGATTTTAATGTCCCGTCACTTCCACACACAACCAGATTCAGCTTCACTCCCTCTGAAACTGATCAAAGACAAACAAGAGCTAGAATTCACAATTTACAGTGCTAAATGTTAAAAACTAATTATAGACACAGGTCATCAAATCTACATAACTATATCATAATGCAGTTACTGTAAATCAGTTTAATGTACAGTTAGGGCGATCCAACTCTGGACTATTTCTTTCCACTGAAAAAATAAACACACAGATTGTTAGTGGATATATTATTGTGTATTACAGGATTTAAGTAATTAAATGATTCAGAATAAAGATATACAGTCTAAATCAAGAAAGGCTAAAAGTAGCTCCTAACTGGCGAATTTATAGGAGCAACTCCTAAAAATAATGGGCGTGTCACTCGTAACTTTAGGACTCCTTATTTTTTTGACTAAGAGCATTTTAGCCCTAAAAGTAGCACCTAAGCCTGGGACAGCTTAAAAGAAGTCGAGAGGACTCCTAACTCACTAAGACCTATTCACAAACCGCTTTTTGTGGCATTTCACGTTACGATGTTTTGAAATGCGTATGCGGCGGCTACAGGAGCTTCCCATCGCGAGGGAACAATTTTGCATTGTAGGCATAACTAGGGATGCAATAACGCCACCAACAACAACCAAAACTAGGCTACTCATTGCATGTAAACTAGTTGTAACGTTTCATTGTGAATCAAATTAAAATGTTTTTGTTATGTTTAATGTTATAGGCAGAGGCATATAGTGACAGATTAATTCAATAATGTTGCAAAAGATATTGTATCAATCCATATGTTTCATTAAGCTACTAGGCTATTTGTTTTGCCTTACTCTTTATTCATTTAGGCTATTTATTCAGTTATTCATCATCTTCCGTCCTTCGCACTACTTGTGTAGCGCACGCATTCTCAGACCTGTCACCTGTCACTCATCATCGTAGGGGAGGTGTTTGGAATCATTCCCGCGTTACAATCATCAGCCAATCAAGGTGGTCACTTCAGTCAAGCTCGTGCATGAGTAATGACGTCATCCATAGCAACGAAGACTCACTCTTAGTTTAGGAGTTGTCATTTTTCTTTACTAAGAGTAGGTCTGAAAGGCGTTGTGAATAACTTTTAAGAGAAAACTCCTAGCTAAAATCTTTTAGTGCGATTTAGGAGTACTCCTAGTGGTAAGATAAAATGCTTTGTGAATACGGCCCCTGATCTTTAACTAAATGCGATGAAACTGTTTCACAAGTTCATTTAATTAATTCCATTCCATGGAATTAAATAACCATTAATGTCAGATTTAGATTTGTCAGTGTTCATCACCTGTGCAGTCAGGGCTGGACATGTTGATATTCTGTTCTCTCCTCTGTTTCTCTAAGTCTTCAGCTGATCATCTTCTGTGACTCCTGACATCTGTCTGTTCATCATCCTGCAAGACATTCTTCACAATATTTAAACTGTGTTCATGTCGTATGGAGCTGCTCATCTGCTGAGAGTCACAGGTTTGATTCTATTCAATCAACAAACACACTGATCAAACATTCAGCTTCAATTCACTGTTAGTCACTTTAAAGCTACAATATGTGATGTTTTTGCCACTAGGGGTTGCTAACTTCTTCATAACAATATCAAAGGCGTAGATTGATGACACAGTGAATAAGCGGATTAGAACTTGTCGTCATGCCGATGGATCTAATAATGTTTATGGGAAATAATGTTTATGGATGAGTGAACACACTGATGTTTTTACATGACTGTGGTATGAAGACTGACAGATATCAGCACCACACGCGAGTCCTGCGGATATAAAGGAATGAGGACATTTCATTCTACCAAACTAACTTACCCGCAAGTGCAGAATAATACTCACACAGGCATATTACGCATAATTTACTGTAATTACTATGGTAAGTACATGTTACATATGTAACAATGACACTGTAAAATAAAGTGTTACCGAGGTTTTTTTTTATAAGGAAACATGATACCTGTGTGTCGAAGTTTCATTGAGTTTAGTCGTTTCTTTCTTGCCAACATGAAAGCAGGAAGAGGTTTGGAGGTGGAGTCAGTCACATTACAGAAGTAAAAACCTGTTTCAATCTGGTCCGACAGCAAGTGCAGGTTAAAGTTGAAGATACAGTTCCTATGAGAATATGCTCTGTCGTGTCTGCTGAAAAGATAACAACACAAGCGTCTGCTGTGTAATCACATCATTGTTTTTTTCTGAACTTTGAACTGAGCTCGATCCTCAATCAGTGATGGGAATAACGGCGTTATAAATAAACGGCTTTATAAATAAACGGCATTACTAACGACGTTATTTTTTTCAGTAACGAGTAATCAAACTAATTACTGTTTCCTCCATTACAACGCCGTTACCGTTACTGTCAATAAAATGCGGCGTTACTATAATTGAGCTCACTGAAGCGGTTTTCATCCGAGTAGGCTCTCTCTCAGCCATAGGAGCTGCAAAGTTTTTTCTCTGGTGTGTGTGTGTTTATGAGGCGCAGGACTGGTCATAAGCGAGGCGAATGCCGCGACAGTGTGTGAGAGAGACCGAATGTGTCCGAGCATAAATACTTTATTTATATTATAAATTATCTATATTATAAAGCGTGTTTTGAGGAAAATTAGCACATATTATGTGCTGGAAGCGGTTGCTTGTACATTTGTATATTTAAACAGCTTTTGACACACTTGTAAAGCTGGGGCTGTCTTCACATTGTCATTACTGGTTAAAGCAATAATATAGACTGATTCTTTTAATTTGCTTTTTGGAGGTCTTTGCAAGGTGACGCTCAATAGTGTCAAGTCAAGTCAAGTCAAGTTTATTTGTATAGCGCTTTTCACAATACAGATTGTATCAAAGCAGCTTCACAGTATTAAATTAAAATAATACAACAAAGTTTGTTTCAAGAGGAATTTATTGATTGATCAAATTAAATTAAATATCCTCAAAATATCCCCAACTGAGCAAGCCAAAGGCAACAGTGGCAAGGAACCGAAAAACTCCATCAAGTGACCTAATGGTGTCCTAAAACTCCATCAGGTGACCTAATGGAGAAAAAAAAAACCTTGGGAGAACCCAGGCTCAGTCGGGGGCCAGTTCTCCTCTGGCATTTATGAGCTAGAGGCCGGATTGTAGTTTGAACTGTAGGATTATATGAATGCCTGGCTGAAGAGATGCGACTTTAATCTAGTTTTAAACTGGGAGAGCGAGTCTGAGCAACGAACAGTATCAGGAAGACTATTCCAGAGTTTTGGACCCAAATGTGAAAATGCTCTCCCTCCTTTGGTGGTTCTGGATATCCTAGGTATGACCAAAAGCCTTGAATTTAGTGATCTTAAAGAGCGCGATGGATTATAGGGCGATAGAAGATCCGTTAAATAGAATGGAGCTAAGCCGTTTAGGGCTTTATAAGTCAGTAGCAATATCTTATAATTAATACAGAACTTTATAGGTAACCAATGCAGTGATGATAAAATCGGTGTTATATGATCATATTTTCTTGATCTCGTAAGAACTCTAGCGGCGGCATTTTGGACTAACTGTAGCTTGTTTATTGAGGATGCAGGACAACCAGCTAATAAAGCATTACAGTAATCCAGTCTCGAGGTCATGAATGCATGAACTAACTTTTCTGCATCAGAAACTGATAGCATATTACGTAGCTTAGCAATGTTTCTAAGGTGGAAAAAGGCTGTTTTTGTAACATATGAAATATGATTTTCAAAAGACAGGTTGCAATCGAGTATAACACCCAGGTCTTTTACTGTAGAGGATAAAGTAACAGGACATCCTATGATGTTAAAGTTGTATTGTGCGAGGTTTTGTGGGCGGTTTTTTGAACCGATAAGTATTACCTCTGTCTTGTCTGGATTTAATAAAAGAAAATTACGCGTCATCCAATTTTTTATATCTTTAACACACTCTGTCAATTTGGAAAATTTAGCGTTTTCATCCGGCCGTGATGAAATATATATTTGAGTGTCATCAGCATAACAATGGAAACTAATTCCATGTTTCCTTATAATATTTCCAAGTGGCATCATATATATTGAAAATAACAGAGGGCCTAACACAGATCCCTGCGGCACTCCATAGTTTACTGGAGTTATGATCGATTTTTCTCCATTTAAATAGACAAAATGGTAGCGGTCAGATAGGTATGATTTGAACCAGCTTAGTGCTTGTCCTTGAACACCAGTATAATTTTGTAGTCGATCTAAGAGTAATGTATGATCTATAGTATCGAACGCAGCACTAAGATCAAGTAAAACTAGTATTGAGATACAGCCTTGGTCAGAAGCTAAAAGTAAATCATTTGTGATTTTAATGAGCGCAGTTTCAGTGCTATGATGCGGTCTGAATCCAGACTGAAACTTTTCATAGATATCATTTTGTTGCAAGAAAGAGCCCAGTTGAGCGGACACCACTTTTTCTAATATTTTAGACATAAATGGAAGATTTGAAATGGGTCTATAATTTGCTAGATTATTATGATATAATTGTGGTTTCTTAATGAGAGGTTTTATAACTGCCAGTTTAAATGTTCTTGGAACATGACCTAAAGATAAAGACGAGTTAATAATATTGAGGAGAGGCTCTTCCACTACAGGTAACACTTCTTTCAGTAGTTTAGTTGGTATAGGATCTAATAAACATGTTGTTGTTTTAGATGAAGTGATAAGTTTATTTAACTCTTTTTGTTCTATAGTTGTAAAGCACTGTAATTGTTCTTGCGGGGTGATAATTGAAGCTGAATTACAAGGCGCGATTGAAGATTGAACGTTTACAATTGTGGTTCTGAGTGTCCAGAGTGAGTCTCTATTCTGAACTATTTCTTTTAACTATAGCATTAGCATAGCTGCCAACTCTCACGCATTCACCGTGAGACACACGCAATTGACACTTTTCACACGCTCTCACGCCACACATCCATTTTCTCACGCACAGAAAAATCGCGAAGCAAAGAGGACACGGAGATCGACAGACTAGACAGAGCAGGTTACTTAAGATATAAAAGAATCTCAGCTCTCAGATTCTGTCACTTTTATTACGAAATTCAGACAATAAATACCGTTTTGGCGCTTGTAAATGTGACGCGACAGATCCCTAGCGGCACGTGAACCCATCATCTCTAGCTGATAGCTGGCCTAAATAACGTTAAACACGAATGAACACTGTTGAAAGATACAGTAGCCTACAACAACTTACCGAAATGTATATTCCTCATATATAATATCGACCAATCAATCAAACAAACAAAAAAATCAATCACATAACATTTACCTCAGGAAAGCCATTTAATTACCATAATATAGGCTATAGCACGTTAGTTGGCTAGAAAAAAAGAGCTATAGAGAGTATTTTGCTAAATATGTGTACTATATTACATTATATTTAATTTGTGTTATTTTTAACCTTAAATAATACTGCCAGCTGATAGGGCTCTCTGTATGTTTACAGCATTAGGCGAGTTGTTTTTTTCTTGAGAAAAATGAACGCCTATCTTGTGTAGCCTACCTAATATTTATCCAAATGAGTCAATATTAAATCAAATCACAATAATTGAATTGAATTGAAATAATAAAAAAGCGTATAGCTTACCAGAAATTGAACCATGTAAACATTGTAACATGTTGTCACTAAACCTAATAAAATTCAGTTTAGTTACTAAAATGTTTTGACAATCACAATACACTTATTATTGTATTATTGTACCCCCCCCCCATAAATCCATTGTCCACAGTTATATTTTTCCCTGTCTAGATTATTGTAGTGCACTTTATGTTGGGACCTGTCAAACATGTGTGCAGCTGGAACAAAATATGCTTCAAGGTTGTTAACGTATGCTGGGAAAACAGAGCATGTTACTCCCTTATCTTGTGTAGGCTGGCTACCAATACAGTTTAAGATACAGTATAATATTCTGATATATCTTTTTAAAGCACCTCATGGAATGGCACCAGCTGAGCTTATTCTACAGTTCAGGCGTAAGACTAAGATCATCAGATAAGTTTCTTCTAACTATTCCTCTCAAATTGAAGGGTGATCGTGCTTTCTCTGTCGCTGGTCCTAGATTGTGGAATAATCTGCCATTGGATGCTAGAACAACGTCCTTGACTCTTAAAGCTACACTGTGTAATATTTTAAGTAGATTTTGAGCAAAAAACACTTTGTTCTTTCAAAATTATACGTTCTCATTAATGTGTAATCACTTACGTTCTCATTAATGTGTAACCAACGAAGTATTCTCGTAAGTGTATAATCTGCCATTTAGAATATATATTAGACAAAGAGGGACATACCTGGAAATTCAAGCTTCGCCTTTTGTGTTTTTACACTCAGTGGCACCGTGACGAATACGGGGGGGGGGGAGATTACTCACGATTGCCGGCAGATTTGAAATAATACGGCCACCATAGGAGTTAAAACGCCCTAGGAATGGGAGGGGCTAGAAAGTAATATTAAGTTGGTAGTCATATACAATTTCACTGCTAGATGGGAGAAAATGTTATGAAGGTGGAGGTAGAGACGAACCCAAAAGCAGACTGAATGCTCAGACACAGTTTATTGTGACAAAACAGAGAAAACAAAACCCACGAGGGGGCAAAACAAGGGCAAGACAGACGAGGGATGACTAAACTAGACTAACACTAGACAAACTTGACTATAACAGAAACAGGATCAAACATCTACTTAGACAAGACTCTCAACAGATTTACTCACAGACAGATCTCACATTGATTAACAATGAACCAGCACAGGACAGCAAACACAAGGGGATTAAATAGGGAACTAATGACAACATAACAGGTGACACTGGTGAAGTAATAATGAAGACTCAACAAGGGTAACAAGGGGGCGGGGTAACGTGACAAGACAACGCAAGCACATGGCCAAACAAATGGCCATGTGCTGCACATAAAACATGGGTCTGTCATGATCCTGCCTCAAAACAAGAAAGATCTAGGACATAAAGGCAGAATCATGACAGAACCCTCCCCCCAAGGAGCGGCTTCCAGACGCTCCCTAGAGGGAACATGAAACTCGGGACAAGACCGACTGAGACATAGACACAAACCAACAATACATGACAAAAACTAATAAAGGCAGACATGAATACACAATGACAGGATTGGGGTGACATAATAAAAATAAAAAACAAGGAAGAGGAGGCGGAGACAACACAGAGTTCATGGGGGAATGTCCAGGGTGGGTGGGTGGGACTGTGGTCTTGGGTGGACAGGACGATGGCTGAGGGCGAGGGGTCCGGGCAGACTTGGATGGGGACACTCGAGGAACAGTCTTGGGGGAAACAGTCCGGGGTGAAGTGGTGACAGAGGGAACAGCTACAGCCGGCAGCGGAGCGAAGACAATGGGTGAGGCAGGTGGTAAGGGAGTGGAGAAAGAAGTAGACTGTGATGCTGGGACAGGGCTGGACACAAAACTAGGGACAGGGCTGAACACATTAGCTGGGACAGGACTGGACACAGACATCCTCCTGTCAGCTGGGACAGGACTGGACACATCTGCTGGGACAGGGCTGGACACATTAGCTGGGACAGGGCTGGACACATTAGCTGGGACAGGGCTGGACACATCAGCTGGGACAGGGCTGGACACACCAGCTGGGACAGGGCTGGACACAATAGCTGGGACAGGACTGGACACATCAGCTGGGACAGGTATCTCCAGAATCTTGGCTAGACTGGACAGATACTCGGACAAGGCTCTTGCAGCGATGACAATCGGCATCTCGTGGCTCGCCGAAACCGACCGCAAAACAGCCTTAGCAGCTGAATCGGCCGCTGCTCGCTCTGCAGCCCTCATGACTGCAGACTCTGGAACAGCGCTTGCAGAAGCTGGCTCTGGAACAGCGCTTGCAGAGGCTGGCTCTGGAACAGCGCTTGCAGAGGCTGGCTCTGGAACAGCGCTTGCAGAGGCTGGCTCTGGAACAGCGCTTGCCGTGGCGGGCTCAGGAACAGCGCTTGCCGTGGCGGGCTCAGGAACAGCGCTTGCCGTGGCGGGCTCAGGAACAGCGCTTGCCGTGGCGGGCTCAGGAACAGCGCTTGCCGTGGCGGGCTCAGGAACAGCGCCTGGGACAGCGCTTGCAGTGGCGGGCTCTGGGACAGTGCTTACAGTAGCGGGCTCTGGAACAGACAGAGACAGAGAACGAGAGGCTCCCTTTCTCCTCTTCTTTCTCCTAGGCCGCGGAGCAGATGCCATGGACGGACTGGTGACAGGAGAGGGAGGTGAAGCGGGAACCGTTACAGGAACTGGGGAGCTCAGCGCAGGCGAGGAGGACTCCGGGCAGGAAGACTCCAATGCTGACTCCCACGACGGGTGCCTTCCACGCTTACCCTGAAGCTTGAAGGACGTGGAAGGTGTCTCAGGAGTCGCGGCGGGACTGGGTTGGTCCCCATGTGTAGCGACGGCTAGCAGACGACCCTCAGGGATCACAGGAAGTGAAGCGGGAGAAGAAGACCTTGTAGAACTCTGCAGCTCCCTCCGAGACAGACTCTCCACCATACTGTGGAAAGGGCGGCTGACCAGTCCTTTTCGTTCGGAGAGAGGGGGAGGGACGTTGAGACCCGCAATGAGGTAGCTATTGACCAGGACGTCCGGCAATAAAAACCTCCTTTCTTCTACGACCTGGGCGTACCTCCTCAGGGTCAGCTTACCCTGAGGAGGGAAAGGAAGCTTGCCCTCCTGGCTGTCGGCGATGACTGACTGCCACCACTGTTCGGGGTCTGATGGCTGCAGAGTAGGGAAAACAGGCAAGTCAGCTGGATTGCTTGTTTGGTGGTGCTCCGACTGACACAGAAACGGGGAAGACATTCTGTCTGCTGGGCTCCTTGTTGGCTGGTTCATTCTGTTATGAAGGTGGAGATAGAGACGAACCCAAAAGCAGACTGAATGCTCAGACACAGTTTATTGTGACAAAACAGAGAAAACAAAACCCACGAGGGGGCAAAACAAGGGCAAGACAGACGAGGGATGACTAAACTAGACTAACACTAGACAAACTTGACTATAACAGAAACAGGATCAAACATCTACTTAGACAAGACTCTCAACAGATTTACTCACGGACAGATCTCACATTGATTAACAATGAACCAGCACAGGACAGCAAACACAAGGGGATTAAATAGGGAACTAATGACAACATAACAGGTGACACTGGTGAAGTAATAATGAAGACTCAACAAGGGTAACAAGGGGGCGGGGTAACGTGACAAGACAACGCAAGCACATGGCCAAACAAATGGCCATGTGCTGCACATAAAACATGGGTCTGTCATGATCCTGCCTCAAAACAAGAAAGATCTAGGACATAAAGGCAGAATCATGACAGAAAATCCTACACAGTGTAGCTTTAATGATTTTCAGGATCGCTTAAAATCTAATCTGTACTCTGGCATTTTAGTACATTAGTACATGGATGTTTTTATGTTTTGTCTTATTGTTTTGTTGCTTTTTATTGTAATGTACAGCACTTTAGAACTACGGTGGTAGCCTGTATGGTGCGATATATAAACAAACAAACAAACAAACAAACAAACAAACAAACACACACACACCACTGCACAAACTCAAATCAAACTCAAATCATGACCCCTGAATGCTTGTCTGGTCTAAATGACTTCTCATTATCAGTGTGATATATTCTCTCTCTCTCTCTCTCTCTCTCTCTTTCTCTCTCTCTCTCTCTCTCTCTCTCTCTCTCTCTCTCTCTCTCTCTCTCTCTCTCTCTCTCTCTCTCTGCTGTAGTGAGTAATGGTGAAGTGGAAGTCTCAGTTCTACCGCTGGCTTTCTTAAACGCTGGACTGGAAGAATCAATCTAACGACTATGCCTCTGCCTGCTTCGGAAATCTTTAGCTTTATACTGAAGGATAGATATGTTTGCATCTCCTTTCTAATCATTTCTTTTACACGCTGTTTAGTCACACGCTCATAAGAGATGTGCTGTTCATTATCCATAAGAAGCAACGTTGCATATGGTATAATCATGAATGGAGTTGTTTGTCTCTCTATGGTCTCCTTTCTTTTCTATATTGACTTTTTATTCTATTTGTTGGATTTAGCCTATGCCCTGCACTTGCTATATAATCTATGGGATGAGCACAATAAAGCTGACTATTGAATGAACTACACTTCTGTGTGTGTGCCATTCTTGGTCCCCAGATCTGTCGTTCTACTCTGCTCTGCATTGATCATCTCATTTCATATATAGAAGATGGATCCTAAAGGCAACATGTAAAGATAGAATAATATTGGAGCAAGAATCAAGCCTTGAGGTACCTCCTGCCCCCCAAAGAAGAAGCGATCTGGATGAACCTCCTTCCCCTGTGCTGACAGAGCAAGCCATACCAGAGAGATATGATTTGAACCACTCAAGCACATTTCCCTTAAGACCAACCCAGTGTTCCAGACAGTCAATCAATATATCATGATCCACTTTTTATTCCATTGTGACATTATTTTAAGGACAATTAAGCACTTTTCGACTTCAAATGTAATTGTTGTAATTGTTTAAAGTAATTGCACATCATGGTAATATTTGTCGTACTACTAGTTTATATATATATATATATATATACACACACAGACACACACACACACACACAACAGTAATGACAATCTAATGATAATCACCATTTAAAAAATGACAATGACAAAATAACCTCAACAGTAATAAGTAATTTTCACACAGAAATGTTTTTGTGGGATTTGCCTCCTTTATGGCCAAGAAAATAAACTTTGAGTGCCATCATTTTAAACTATTCATTTAATCTGATTGTGTTTAATGTGGAATATTTTTCATGAAGGCTTGTTCCTTGTTTTGTTATCAGATAACAAATTATTATAATGTTTTTATTAAATGAAAAATTTAAATATTGATCAATATAAATCTGAAAGTGAGCCTGTAGAACACACAACAGCATGGGGGTTTGACTTTGAAATGTGCAGCACTCACATTTAATACAATCAATTACAATTTAAGTTTATTAATCACAGGCCACTTTGTGATTCATGTTTTTTTTTGTTTTTTTTTTATCCCCAAGGTTAAGAGCTCTTGAAAAGACCTCTTTTCTCATTCCATTTAATATATTTAAGACATTTTATGGATTTAATTTGATAAACCTGAATTTAAGACTTTTTAAAGGGGTCATATAATGTCATTTTTGTACAAGCTAATATGATTCTTTAGGGTCTAAATTCAAAGTTTGTAATATACTTTAATTAAAAATTCTCATTAGTATTGTAAGAAAACACTAATTTTACCTGGTCAAAAACAGCTCTGTTTTCAGCACGCCGTTTAAGTGCATGTGTCTTTAAATGATAATGAATTTTGCTCACCCCACCCCTCTGCTCTGTGCGTACACCGTTTTTAATAATAACACAATAACCATAACGCATTGTTCATTATAAACGTGGGATTATGAATTATTGAGAACATCGTACATAGAAAACATGTCGTAATGTACCCTGAGTGTAAACCTTAGCCGCATTCATCGTGAAGCGTGCTAGCGATTTGCAAAGATTAATATAAAGATTAATATAAAGGTCAATAAAACGTTACACTCACTTGTTCTTCTGGAGGTTCAGCAGGAACACGGATAGTTGGTACCGATCCTTTTTTCAGGAGCAGCTTCTTAGCAAAACCAGCTTTATACTGACCCTCGTTTGTAAAGCAGTCTGGTGTGTGAAATGATTCGCGCAAACATGAAAGCATTGACGTTGATCGTGGGGAATATTCCATTCGAAAACAAACTCAGCCACTGCGTCTTCAGCTGTATGGTTTTAGGAATAGGGTTGGGCATCGTTTTGATTTGAACGATTCTGATTCCGATTCCGATTCTTCATTTCGATTTCAGTTCTTTTCGATTCTCGATTCCGATTCTTTGAGGGGTGGAGTCAAAACCTGTCACAGGCTCATTTCACAGAGGAACATTTTATTTTGATTTAGTTTTAGTTTTGGGAGCTGCAGCCCACGTGGGAGAAAATTAGGAATGCCTCTGCACCAGACCAAAAAACAGATTTATGCAGAACTTGCACCCTGGTCTGGACTCTCTGGACATAACTAACTTAATGTATAAAAGCTCACTTTAAAACACCATTGATTTGCATCATATTCCGGTCGCGGTTTAAAATGGTTTTAAGTAAAAAAAAAAGATGTTGAAATATGTTATATTTAGCATTTTATATGCAGCTAATAGCTACCTTGCTTAGCACGTATACTATAAAACATTCTCTATTCATTTAAAAAAAATACCTCATATCACGTTGGTCCACGTGAGATGATTGACAGCTGTACAGCGAATGAGAGAGCGCTGATATCATAAACTGACGCGAATCAGGAAGAGCAGAGACAGAGCTCGATGTGTTCGCTGTTTGAGCTCTTCAGATCGCATAATGCATTGGAAAATGAATAGTAATGTTATTCTGTATGACGAAATATTTTACAAACATGTGATGATAAATCATTATTTCTCCAAATATGCGCACCATTGGATTAAGAGCCCTGGCGGATGCTGTTTATTGCATGTATGTGAACACAAATAAACCGGAGAAGACGTGAATGACGCTTTATGAGTGATGATTTCTATTCAAAATAACAAACATTACAGATTAATTATTTTGCACTCGATCCTGGCAACGTTACTAACGTTGGTCGCGCAGGGTTGCCTGAGGAGGACGAGACAGTGGACCAGCGCTCAGAGACAGTGGACATATGTCGAACACGCTACACTCCTTGTAAATTTTGTACACCATGCAGGCGTAACGTTAGGTGTTTAGTCATATTTGTAGTGCATCCGCCCGTGCAAGAAATAAGTTTGTCACATGTGTTGCACTCTGCCGACCCAGGCTTTTTTAAGGTGAAATAAAGCCACACTTTTGAGCGCCGCTTACCGTGCTCCATGCCTGCAACAGAACAAGCGGGCGCGGCAAGCACTTCCGGAAATCCAGTGGCCACTATGGAAACCAAAACTTGCGCGTTTGGAACCGATGATCGGAATCGAAAACAAATTTTCTAAACAATTCCAATGGCATCGTTATTTTTTAAACGGTTCCCAGTTGGAACCGGTTCTCGATGCCCAACCCTATTTAGGAACATCAAAATGACTGCTGTGTTCGTTATTGCACCCAAGAACAGAACACCACAATCGCTTAGACGCCATTCTGCAGTGCTCCAGCTATCACAACAATGACGCGCCGGTTCGCGCAGGCTATGATTGACAGCTCGCTCACGAGCGAGGGCGGTGTGTTGAAACACTGCTGAAGATTTAAAAAAAAACACTGGATGGATTTTTATCATTTTATGATGGTTGTGTACAGGCACTGCCAATGCACATCTCAGTACAATCAACTTGTAAAAGTGCATGTACCATTATATGACCCCTTTAAGGACCTGTGGGGACCCTGACTCAAACATGCCCATCTTGAAATGTCATCGTGTCTTTAAATGCAGTCTTCCTACTTTGCTCATTTTTCAGTTTGTTTCCAGCCCAGTTCAGACTTCAGACCAGGGGTCCATTCTTCGTATGTTGCTTAAAACATCTGAGATCAAATGACACATCCAAGATTATATCATCGGGCAAATCATGATCTGGATAATTGGGTTCTTCGAACAGACATGTTGTTTATGATTAGTATCACTGGATTGAGTTATCTTAGATAACTGCGCATTCATGCATTGGTTTCAAAGGGGATATGTATCAATAGTAGAAACTCTGCTATTGGCTGCTCACCATGGACAATGAACGCTAGAAGTTGAAGTTTATGCAGAAATTTGAATGTTTAATCAAAATGCAAGGGATGAAATTATTTTGAAGTGTTGGTGCTTAATGTAACAATATATAGTGTAAATGATAAATCACGCTTGACATTTGTGCTGGCTATTGTATACAGGCCACCAGGGCACCATAAAGACTTTATCAAAGAATTTGTACTGGTACTGGCTGTTGATAAAGTCCTAATTGTTGGTAATTTTAATATACATGTAGATAATGAAAAATATGCATTGGGATTGGCATTTAAAGACATTCTGAACTCTATTGGAGTTAGACAACACGTGTCAGGACCTACTCATTGTCGTAATCATACTCTAGATCTAATATTATCACATGGAATAGATGTTGAAGCCGTTGAAATTCTGCAGCAGAGCGATGATATCTCAGATCATTATCTAGTCTCGTGTAAACTTCATTTAGCCAAGGTTGCAAAGCAGACTCCGTGTTAGACCTATCACTTCTGCCACTAAAGATTGCTTTATTAATAATATTCGGTAACACTTTATAATAACTGCATGCTATTAATCATTAGTTAAGCATCACTAAACAGTTAATTCATCATTTAAAAATCATTAATAGACATTAATAAGCAGTTTAAAAATACAGCTATAAATGCTTTATTCTTGATTTATAAGCATATCTATAATGTGTTTAATAATTGTATTTTCATACTTTATTAATGATCAATTTATCATTAATAAGACATAAGGCTGTGGCTGAAGTCATTTGTAGTTCTTGGGCCCTATTTTAACGATCTGAAACGCAAGTATCAAACGCGAAACGCAAGTAACTTTGTGGGCGGATCTCAGACGCTGTTGCTATTATAACGGCGGATTTGCCAGGCGCACACCAGTGTCACCATTATGTTCAGTTCATAGACTTTCAGTTTGTTTTCATTCAACACCTGTGTCTGTTTCCCGCCACCAATCTGTTACCATGGGCACTGATTACCTTCCTCACAGATGCCTGTCATTTGTAATCATCATCACTGTGTATTTAAGTTCCTGCCTGTTATCAGTTCTTTGTCCGGTATTGTTCGTGTTTCACACGCTGTCTCACCTGTTCGCCTGTTCCTGTATATCCTGAGTTTATATTATTAAAGAAAGTGTTTGTTACTACTTTCATCTTCGTCATCCTTCCGTCAAGCCGTGACAGCCAAGAGCGGTTCACAGCCGAGGAGACGGTTCAGGGCCGTATAAGACAGAGAAGTGACATTGTATGCATCACGGTTCAGGGTACTTCATAGGCTTCCCTGTTGTCTGTGTTGTCCTGCCATTTTCTGCAGCTCATGGCCTGGGCAATCAGCGCTGATTCATCAGTGCTGGTGTGGGCAGATCACAAGCTGATTGCCCTCACCTGTCGCTTGTTCCCTTCCTCCCTTATATTCTATGCTGTGTCTGCCCCTTGTTGTCAGTAGATTTCATGCTATTGTTCATGTACGGCTGTACCTGTGCTGTGTATCTTTGTATCTTTGTGTTTTACCTTCTTCCGCTGCTGTGCTCAGGATGCCTAGATGAGTAGTCTTTCAGCTGGCCGTGTACCCGCTATCCTCAGTGTCGTTCCACGTACCGTTTGGGCATTGCACCTGAGGTGGTCTCCACAGCCTTTGTCCGCAGGTCTCTGTACGGACGGCTCTGGAGTTGTTACACCAGCTTTCTGTTCATGTGTGTGTCACTTCACACGTTGGATGTTTATTGGATTTTCTGTTGTGCCTAATAAACTGTTGCACGAATCCTCTGCGTTTGAGTTCTCTCTTCAAGTTCTTGACAGAATCTATTGACCATTATGGACTCAGCAGAGGAGATCGACGTTCACCGAATCCTCAGGCAACAAGGCACGCTGCTTGGTAGACAGCAGGAGGAGATCACTGCGTCTCGTCATGCTTTTTCAGAGATGTCACTTCAACTGACCCAGCTGACAGAACGGCTTGATCGGTTTCAGATTATTCCTCCCGCGGCTCCTGTTGTACAACCTCCATCCGAACCAGAGACAGCTGCTTCCCGTCGTGCCCAACCTCGTCTTAATCCACCTGCTCCATACTCCGGTGAGCCCAATTCATGCCGTTCCATTCTGTCACAGTGTTCTCTGACTTTTTCACTCCAGCCCTCCTGTTTTCCCACGGAGTGATCTAAAGTGGCATTCACCATCACGCTTCTGATCGGACAAGCGAGAGAATGGGGAATGGCCATGTGGGACAATGAACATCAATGTTGCAGCTCGTTTAAGGAGTTTTCGGAGGAGCTACGCAAGGTGTTCGATCTCTCCGCACTTGGGACGGAGGCGGCGTGGGCGTTATCTTTGCTGCAACAGGGAGGTCGGTCTGTGTCGGAATACTCCATAGAGTTCTGCACTCTCGCCGCGTCATGCGGATGGAATGCTAAGGCGCAGTGGGATCATTTTCTTTACGGGCTGGCAGATGACATCAAGGACGAGATATATTCTCTCGAACTGCCTCCCAGCCTCGACGGATTAGTCGACCTCCCATTCCGCATTGACAACCGGATAGCTCTCTGTTCCCGGCATCGGAGGGGTGTGGGCTCTCACAAGCTCTTCTCCAACCTGGTCACTGGAGCGGCAGGTGATACGACTTCTCAGCGTCTCGTCCTGCCTGAGGAGGAGCCTATGCAGATCGGGAGAGCCCGGCTGATGATCACCGAGCGGCGCCATCGTCTCATTCACAATCTGTGTCTTTACTGTGGGGAGGCGGGGCATGTGGCGGCCTCGTGTCCAGTGAAGGGGCGGCGTTTTTTGTCCAAAGAGGGCCATGGACTAATACATTGACGGTCACTAATACATTGCTGCCCTCTGGTGGTCGTCCGTCCTCCAGGCTTTATTACAATTTAATAGGGTTGGTCATCAGATGTCAGCTTTGATTGATTCTGGAGCGGAGCTGAGCTGAATCCTCTGCGTTTGAGTTCTCTCTTCAAGTTCTTGAAAGTATGGGGATGGGAGAAACCCAACCAAATTAGCTTTGGTTAATCTCCATGGACACCACAATGATTTCCCTCATGTAGAATATTTTTCCTTGTAATTATGTATGGTTTGCAAAAATGGCAACTGCTGCGTCTGTGTAGATGAGAGAAGCAAAGTGTATGTGCGTTGTGCACACGCTATATTATAGCCAAGCATGCGCCCTTAAAATAGCATCTGAACGCGACTTTAGACTAGTTTTTTTCCTGGTCTGTGGCGGAATTGTTTTCTGGAACTGCAAAATGGCACCAGGGAACGTTTGCGCCGGAACACGCCTCCTCTTTTCGCTGAACTGCCCCCGGGAGCGCAAGTTCATTCCCTAATTTACCGACGTGTGTCTGTGGAGGGAAAAGTCCGCTGTGTGTCGGGGGCAAAATAGGAATGATACATACGTCGTGTACAAAGTCAATTGTGCTGGGTGCAAGATAGGGCACCTTGTGTTTCTCTTTTTCTATTCTTGTTGTTCCTCTTTCCTTCAGTGATTCTGCTCATTATCATCAGGTGTCACTACTAATGATCATTCATCACTTACTTAATCACATAATTATCTCATTAACTTTAACACTGCTTCAGTGTTACTTTAAAACTCTGTAGAGTGGGACCATATGTGCCCTGAGCAGTGTTGATTTAACATGATAGATTTTGCTGTGTAGAAGTGGGTCAAGTACAAACTAAAGAAAAAAATGTTTGAACAGGATGTGAGAACATGAGCAGGTGATGGATGGTGATGATAAACAAACTCTCCTCCAGTATATAAAGAGAAACCAGGGCTCTACAACGCAATATCCAGACATCGACATTAATCTACTGAACTGGTTAGTGTCATGAAAATACATAATTGAACCATGTAAACTTGTACAAATTATTTATGTATAATTCTGTTTCAGTATTGTTTGAGAAACAATGGCGGTCTGGACTGTCTACCTGTCTCTCTGTCTTCTCGTAGCTTTGACTGCTTCAGGTAAGACCATTATTCCACGTTTCACATCATAACTGATATTTTAACATGAACTATAGCACACCTGTGGGACTAATCAGAAGAATGAGCTAATAGAGTATGTGCACTGAAGTAAACCTGAGTTTGTTTCTTAATTATTATAACATTTAGACAATAAAACAACAATCATTATATCAGCTAAAGTTATTGATTTTTATGAAGGTATTTAGAATATTACTTTTGACAATAAAAAAGATAAACAAATGTATGTGTTAATCTGTAGTATATTATTATTATTATTATTATTATTATTGGTAGTAGTAGTAGTAGTAATAGTATAGCAGTACCACTACTACTGCTGCTGCTACTAGCAGTTCTGTTTTAATAATGTAGTATTTCTTTCTTTTTAAGAGGAAACATATCCTGTTGGAAAGAAACGTTGTGGCGGTAAGGTTTCTCTAGTCTTCTACTTCTCTTGTCAATGTGTATGTATAGTACAGTCCAAAAGTCCAAAACCTTTGCATTTCTCTATCTTAACAAGTGTGTGTAATACCTGATGATCATGTTCTCCAGCATGCTTTAAAAATGTGCTAAAGAGCATCTTGGAAGCAAGAACATTTTGCTGAAAAACAGGTTTGCATAATTAAACCTACAATATGTAATCTTTTTCACAACTAGGGGTCGCTAACCGCTTACAATAACAAAGGCGTAGATTGATGACGCACTGATAAGCGGAATCATGGAACTTGCCGTCATGCCAAAGGATCTAATAATGTTTATGGGAAATAATGTTTATGAATGAGTGAATACATTGATGTTTTTAACATGACTGTGGTATGAAGCAGGGCGCGATTGCTAATGAGAGACAGACATCAGCGCCACACACGAGTTCTGCGGATATATAGGAATACGGACATTTCTACTGAACTACCCGCAAGTGCTGAATTAATACTCACACAGGTCTTTATTATACAAATGAAACTTGTGAGGTAACACTGCACTACTTCACTTGCTCTACACTTTCACACTAAACTGCATTTGAGTGTTGAAAGTTATAATGCTATTCTATGTGTTAGTTTGTTGGCTGTATGAGACTAGCAGTAAGCTAGATCAACATTAGAATAACATACTAATCATATTCTAACATTTCATCATGTTGAGCTATATAACGCAGTTGTCCACGTTTGTCGCCATGGTTACTATGGCAGTACGAGCGGAAACCTGGGATAACGTGGATATTACGTCATTGACAGGAGACAAGTGAACAGGGATGAGCCATTATTTAAAATTGGAATTTCTCTGAAATTAAAAATCTTTGGGAACTTTTGGGATATTGTAAGTACTTAACTGTAGGAAAGATATATCACACTGTGCAAGGGATTTTTGGATATTTTATTACAAAACTCTTACATATTGTAGCTTTAATGTAAAATTACTTAATGACTAGGAAGAGTGCAACATCTTAATATATTCACTATGGTAAGCCTGGTAGTGGTTAGTTAGTGGCAGAGGTTAATTAGTGGTTAGTTAGTGGCAGAGGTTAGGTAGATGTTAGTTAGTGGCAGAGGTTAGATAGTGGTTAGTTAGTGGCAGAGGTTAGTTAGTGGTTAGTAAGTTAGGTAGTGGTTAGTTAGTGTCAGAGGTTTGTAAGTGGTTAATTAGTGGCGGAGGTTAGGTAGTGGTTAGTTAGTGGCAGAGGTTAGGTAGTTGTTAGTTAGTGGCAGAGGTTAGATAGTTGTTAGTTATTGGCAGAGTTAGTGGTTAGATAGTGGCAGAGGTTAGTTAGTGGTTAGTAAGTTAGGTAGTGGTTAGTTAGTGTCAGAGGTTTGTAAGTGGTTAATTAGTGGCGGAGGTTAGGTAGTGGTTAGTTAGTGGCAGAGGTTAGGTAGTTGTTAGTTAGTGGCAGAGGTTAGATAGTTGTTAGTTATTGGCAGAGTTAGTGGTTAGATAGTGGCAGAGGTTAGTTAGTGGTTAGTAAGTTAGGTAGTGGTTAGTTAGTGGCAGAGGTTTGTAAGTGGTTAATTAGTGGCGGAGGTTAGGTAGTGGTTAGTTAGTGGCAGAGGTTAGGTAGTTGTTAGTTAGTGGCAGAGGTTAGATAGTTGTTAGTTAGTGGCGGAGTTAGTGGTTAGATAGTGGCAGAGATTATTTAGTGACAGGTTAGGTAGTGGTTAGTTAGTGGCAGAGGTTAGGTAGTTGTTAGTTAGTGGCAGAGGTTAAATAGTTGTTAGTTATTGGCAGAGTTAGTGGTTAGATAGTGGCAGAGGTTAGTTAGTGGTTAGGTAGTGGTTAGTTAGTGGCAGAGGTTTGTAAGTGGTTAATTAGTGGCAGAGGTTAGGTAGTTGTTAGTTAGTGGCAGAGGTTAGATAGTTGTTAGTTAGTGGCAGAGTTAGTGGTTAGATAGTGGCAGAGATTATTTAGTGACAGGTTAGGTAGTGGTTAGTTAGTGGCAGAGGTTTGTAAGTGGTTAATTAGTGGCAGAGGTTAGGTAGTGGTTAGTTACTGGCAGAAGTTAGATAGTGGTTAATTAGTGACAGAGGTTAGTTGCAGACATTAGTTAGTGGTTAGTTAGTGGCAGAAGTTAGGTAGTGGTTAGTTAGTGGCAGATGTTAGTAAGTGGTTAATTGGTGGCAGAGGTTAGTTAGTGGCAGAGGTTAGTTAGTGGTTAGTTAGGGGTTAATTAGTGGCAGAGGTTAGGTAGTGGTTAGTTACTGGCAGAAGTTAGATAGTGGTTAATTAGTGTCAGAGGTTAGTTAGTTGCAGACGTTAGTTAGTGGTTAGTTAGTGGCAGAAGTTAGGTAGTGGTTAGTTAGTGGCAGATGTTAGTAAGTGGTTAATTGGTAGCAGAGTTTAGTTAGTGGCAGAGGTTAGTTAGTGGTTAGTTAGTCAAGTCAAGTCAAGTCAAGTTTATTTGTATAGCGCTTTTCACAATACAGATTGTATCAAAGCAGCTTCACAGTATTAAATTAAAATAATACAACAAGTTTGTTTCAAGAGGAATTTATTGATTGATAAAATTAAATTAAATATCCCCAAAATATCCCAACTGAGCAAGCCAAAGGCAACAGTGGCAAGGAACCGAAAAACTCCATCAAGTGACCTAATGGTGTCCTAAAACTCCATCAGGTGACCTAATGGAGAAAAAAAAACCTTGGGAGAACCCAGGCTCAGTCGGGGGCCAGTTCTCCTCTGGCATTTATGAGCTAGAGGCCGGATTGTAGTTTGAACTGTAGGATTATATGAATGTGGCAGAGGTTAGATAGTTGTTAGTTAGTGGCGGAGTTAGTGGTTAGATAGTGGCAGAGATTATTTAGTGACAGGTTAGGTAGTGGTTAGTTAGTGGCAGAGGTTAGGTAGTTGTTAGTTAGTGGCAGAGGTTAGATAGTTGTTAGTTATTGGCAGAGTTAGTGGTTAGATAGTGGCAGAGGTTAGTTAGTGGTTAGTAAGTTAGGTAGTGGTTAGTTAGTGGCAGAGGTTTGTAAGTGGTTAATTAGTGGCGGAGGTTAGGTAGTGGTTAGTTAGTGGCAGAGGTTAGTTAGTTGTTAGTTAGTGGCAGAGGTTAGATAGTTGTTAGTTAGTGGCAGAGTTAGTGGTTAGATAGTGGCAGAGATTATTTAGTGACAGGTTAGGTAGTGGTTAGTTAGTGGCAGAGGTTTGTAAGTGGTTAATTAGTGGCAGAGGTTAGGTAGTGGTTAGTTACTGGCAGAAGTTAGATAGTGGTTAATTAGTGACAGAGGTTAGTTAGTTGCAGACATTAGTTAGTGGTTAGTTAGTGGCAGAAGTTAGGTAGTGGTTAGTTAGTGGCAGATGTTAGTAAGTGGTTAATTGGTGGCAGAGGTTAGTTAGTGGCAGAGGTTAGTTAGTGGTTAGTTAGGGGTTAATTAGTGGCAGAGGTTAGGTAGTGGTTAGTTACCGGTCCTGACACAGCGAATTACTAGCGTGTTGTGCTAGTAGTAACGGAAGCTTGCGATGTCAGGTTAATCTGAGATGTTGGGTAAGCTGTATTTAGTAGTAGTATAAACAACTAGAAATTGTAGTAAATGATGGTTCAAAACAAGGAAATACGAGGCTAAGACGGAGCTTACAGCACCGAAGCAAACACACTCACAGCAGGCAGCGAGTTAGGGGTTAATTAGTGACTGAGGTTAGTAAGTGGTTAATTAGTGGCAGATGTTTGATAGTGGTTAGTTAGTGGCAGAGGTTAGTAAGTGGTTAATTAGTGGCAGAGGTTAGGTAGTGGCAGTGGTTAGTTAGTGGTTAGTTAGGGGTTAATTAGTGACTGAGGTTAGTAAGTGGTTAATTAGTGGCAGATGTTTGGTAGTGGTTAGTTAGTGGCAGAGGTTAGGTAGTGGTTAGTTACTGGCAGAAGTTAGGTAGTGGTTAGTTAGTGGCAGAGGTTAGTAACTGGTTAGTTAGTGGCAGAGGTTAGTTAGTGGCAGAAGTTATGTAGTGGTTAAGTAGTGGCAGAGGTTAGTTAGTGGCAGAGGTTAGTAAGTGGCAGATGTTAGTAAATGGTTAATTAGTGACTGAGGTTAGTAAGTGGTTAATTAGTGGCAGAGGTTAGGTAATGGTTAGTTAGTGGCAGAGGTTAGTAAGTGGTTAAATAGTGGCAGAGGTTAGGTAGTGGTTAATTAGTGACAGAGGTTAGTTAGTTGCAGAGGTTAGTTAGTGGTTAGTGGCAGAGATTAGTTAGTGGCAGAGGTTAGTAAGTGGTTAATTAGTGGCATATGTTAGTTAGTGGTTAGTTAGTGGCAGAAGTTAGGTAGTGGTTAGGTAGTGGCAGAGGTTAGTAAGTGGTCAGTTAGTGGCAGAGGTTAGGTAGTGGTTAGTGGCAGAAGTTAGGTAGTGGTTAGTGGCAGATGTTAGTAAGTGGTTAATTAGTGGCAGATGTTTGGTAGTGGTTAATTAGTGACTGAGGTTAGTAAGTGGTTAATTAGTGGCAGATGTTTGGTAGTGGTTAGTTAGTGGCAGAGGTTAGTAAGTGGTTAATTAGTGGCAGAGGTTAGGTAGTGGTTAGATGGTGGCAGAGGTTAGTTAATAGCAGAGGTTAGTTTGTGGCAGAGGTTAGTTAGTGGCAGAGGTTAGTAAGTGGTTAATTAGTGGCAGAGGTTAGGTAGTAGTTAGTTAGTGGCAGAGGTTAGGTATTGGTTAGTTAGTGGCAGTTATTGATATGGAGCAGATAATTCTCCAGTCTCCGGAGTATAACCTGTTTTAAACAAATGGCCATCAGTGGAGAGTCTGCTGGAGAAAAGAGAACGAGACAGATCATAAAAAAAACAAAAATCAACACCGGCTCTGATTTTCAGAGATGCAGAGAACTGAGGGATTTGAAATGTTGTAAAAGCGATGCAGATATGATGGTGTTTTTATTACTCGACTGGTGAGTAAGGTGTTTTATTGAACAGATAAACTGTCATATGTATCTCTCAGTTACATACTGTACCTTTAAATTAAACGTATTAATTTAATTACATGAAATAGTAAAACATAAAAAAAAAAAAAATAACACACAAGACTTCCCTTTAACAGCCTGTTGGGCAGGATGGACTGCCTTTGGATGCAGATGCTTCAGGTTTTTCAATATCGCTCAAATGTGGATTAATGCAGAGGTATGATACATTCAGCTTCAGTATATTCTTGGTTAAATACAACTTAAGCTCTGGAAACATCTGTGACACCTGTCAATTATCGCAGGAAAATAATTTAAATGTGTTCCTCAGTTTAAAAACAAAAATATGTTAATAGTAAATAAATGTAACGGTCACAAGCTGGAGTGCCCATGAGAGCCGCCGGAGGGCACTCCACACCAGACTATCTTGTTCACTCAGACTACATTTCCCATAACTCACTGCCCGGACTCATCATCACTGATTGTATTCACCTGTATCTCATTCACCTGTATCTCATCACCTTGTTAGTTTCAGCCTATTTATTCCTTGTTCATTCATTCAATCATTGCGAAGTTTTCTGTCACAAACCGCTCTGAGACACGAGGGTAGAGGATCGAAATGCAGCTTTATTAAGGGGCAATCCAGACACGTAATCCAATAAACAGGCAATGGGTCAAAACACAGGTAGACAGTCCAAACAAACAAGACAAAACAAAAACAAGACAGGCAGGGGTCAGAGGCAAGAGAGTAATCCAAGGAACAGGCAAGAAATCCGAAAACCAATAAACAAGAAAACCAGGAAAACGCTCAGAGTTGCAGTGTGACACTAAACAAAACTTCGCAATGATTGAATGAATGAACAAGGAATAAATAGGCTGAAACTAACAAGGTGATGAGATACAGGTGAATGAGATACAGGTGAATACAATCAGTGATGATGAGTCCGGGTAGTGAGTTATGGGAAATGTAGTCTGAGTGAACAAGATAGTCTGGTGTGGAGTGCCCTCTGGCAGCTCTCATGGGCACTCCAGCTTGTGACCGTTACAATAAATTACAATGGAGCTCTAGGAAAATACAGACACAACACATTACATGTTATCATGAGAGTAGTATGTTAGGATCACTTAAAAACTACATTAGTTATATCTAATCTATATATACAGTATAAGCAGAAGCTTTTCTACAAAAGTAGTCCCGTCTCAAAAGGCAGATTTCATTTGTACAATAATAAATTTGAAGGCATGTCACAGATTTTGGATTTTTTTAAATAAAATAAATAGTGGTGTTTGTTCATGTCTCCGCCTCTACAGAAAATCTGTTTGGACTTTGATGGGAACCTTGCTTCTGTGCACAGCCACGAGGAGTACACTTTTATACAGAACCTGATTAGATACGCAACTCAGGCCACAACTCTTGCCTGGATCGGAGGCCATGATGCTGTTCATGTATGCAATGTTTTTTTTGTTTTTTTTTTTGTTTTTTTTATCTTGCTTTTTGTGCTACTGGGCATTTACAGTTACATTTACATTAAACATTTTTTCAAAATGCATAAAGATAGATGTGTTTTTATCTTTTTTTTTTTTTTTTGAATAGTAAGTTTGGGGCATTGGCAACCATGAGCCTACTAGAGTGTTTGTATTGTGAAACTTGATGTGAAATTGATGGCTGATATGATAATTGAGTAATTTAGCCCTGCCTTAAATATTTTTCACATGTTCTTTACTGATACCTTTCTGTGAAATAATTTATATTTATTTCTGTTTAGATTTCTGACATTTTTAAAGTGGAGATGGGGTTAGGGTTCATGAGGAATCATCTTTTAGATGAATAAAGCTGTGAGCTGTGGACATAAACACAATGTATTTTTTTTTCTCTCTCTTCTGTTCACAGGAGGGAGTTTGGCTCTGGAGTGATGGAACCAAAATGAACTTTCAAATATGGTCGCCTGGAGAGCCCAATAACGATAATCACGGTGGTATACTTGAGCACTGCCTTGAGATGAACTATGTCAGTAAGTAACTGCTGTTAATGCTCATCTAAATAGACTAAATAAACATGAATTCGTTGTTTTTTTTTGTTGTTTTTTTTTTATAATACACAAATGATAAAAACAAATGTTTTGTTCTATCTTGCAACAGATGGCAACTGGAATGATGACATATGTTCCAGAAATAGGCCGTTTGTGTGTGTGAATTGACCAGCATGTGAAAAATCAATAGAAGAAACAAGCACCTTTAACTCATTTACTTTCCTTTAGAAATGTTCAATGGAGGTAATAAATGTGTTTTAAAGAAGGTTTATTGTGTTTGTTTGATTGTTTTTTTGTGGATGATAAGTTAACGACGCTTGTTAAACACCATTTTATAATTTGGGTATCACTCCACAGTCTCTTTTTTCACACTAACACAAGTTAGAATAAGTAATTTGGCATCCTAAAATTGCTGCCAACCAAAAAAAAACAACAAAAAAAACAAACAAAAACACAGAGATTGCTAGAATAAATCCCCCAAAATAAAGAATTAAACAAGTAAAATTATAATGTGAAAAAGTTAGTCACACTAACAAAATAAGAGTGGCTTTAATATATTTTGTGTCTCACTATCAGGTTATTATTCTATACCTTTAATAAATGTCAAGTATTTACTCCACTTCTATATGACAGTCTATATGACATTTTTTCGTATGCATCAACTTTCCCCAATTCTGTAACCCATGAAAGATGGTGACCATAGCAAATCCACAGACTAACTCGTGAAAGCTCGGTAAATACAGTATTTGAAAAATACAAGAAAACTGCCAAAAAACACCTGTTAATCTTTAAGGTTTTATTTATTTATTTATTTATTTATTTATTTATTTATTTATTTGTTTGTTTGTTTGTTTATTTGTTTGTTTGTTTGTTTGTTTGTTTGTTTGTTTGTTTTATTTATTTTAAAGTTTTTATTGGATGTCAAATAAAATACACCAATTAATTTTCATAAACACAAACTGCCCTCCACCCAGTGTTATTCTATCCAGTTACATTTTAACACACATTGTGTGTTAAAAAATCTACACAACATGTGTCAAAATACCATAAACACACTCTGTGTATTTAACACATCTCTTTTTGCAGTGTGTGAACTTTAAGTTCCTGTAAGCAACGTCTCTTTAAAAACTAATGTGCAGATAACGGCAACATTGCTGATCTCGTGCTGTACAACCACAATCATAAAAACCTCTTTAAAAGTCACCAATCAGACATTACACACTTGCTGAGATTAACAATACTGTATAATATTAGGTTTGTAGTGTTGAGGGCAGAGCGGTTTCAGGTGCGGGTCCTTGCAAAAACTACAAACATGCGAGAATTTACATTTAGGATAAGTCCAAACAGATTAGTTGAAATGATTACACTATTAAATGAAATGATGGATAGGCCTCTTATATCTCGTCTACAGATGCAGCACCATGGACAGCGGCTGGGGCTTTAGCCAGTAACAGACTAATCTGGTGTTGAATACAGAGATGAATGAAGCAGATTTAGCTGAAAATGATCTGTGGTGTTCGTGTCGGTGGCTAAAGTCTGCCATCATAGCCAGATAAAGCTCTAGTTCCTCCCTGTGCTCTGGGAAAACTTGACTGAGGATATCTCTGTAAATACCTAAAGCAATTCAATAACAGAGAGAGTTTTCAGGAAGAACACAGCCATGTCTCCACAGTTAACAGATTTGTTCTTATGTGTGGAGCGAAACATCTACTGGAAACCAGCGCTGGAACTGGAGAGGTGATGATGAGACGCTGAAGGAGGAGAAGATGCGGCAGTGCAAATCCATTTACTGAATTATACTAACTTGACTGCTTCATTTCCACTGTAAGAGTGTCATTTAAATCCTTCATGTTGCAGTTACATCAGAATCTGCTCTTCCTCATCCTCTGGTCAGCTGGAGAACCCAAAGCTAGAGCTGATGTGCTCTAACAAGTTTCTATAACTCGTTCATATGGACAATCAGTGTGAAATTAATCTGATGAACTCTTGTGACACTGAACAGAGAATGATACAAATATGAACTGTAATTGCCAAGTGGTTTTGTTAACAGTTTTGTCTTTTCAACTTTTATAAAGCTATAGTTCTAACATTAGTACAGTCCACTTGAATTGCACTGCATTTCTGTTTTGACGCAAGTGTTCTTATAGCCTTCGTTGCTCATTAACATTATCTTTCTGCAAGTAAACACACATTTTCTCATGTGTCAAATCTTTGTTGTTTTATGTTTGCTATAACTCACTGTACAAGACCACAGAGCATTAGAGATTTTGATCACAGTATTGTGTAATAAACATTATTTTATCAGATATATTTTAGTAATGTCTAAGTAATACATTTGAGTAAAGACATCAATATGCATTATATGCACTTCAATCATAAATCAACAATTTATCATTAATATTCGTATCACAGATCTTTTTCAGTTCATGATAGAGATTAAGCTGTTTTGATTAGTAATAAACTATACTATTCATCAAGCATTTTGAGCTTTATCATTTAGGCATATGTTCAGAAATATGTTGTTTTGTAGTTCAAATCATGCATGAGGAACTGGATCTTGTCTTTAACTCTCTTCTGGTGTATTTGATGAAGCTCTGATCTTCTGAGGTGTAGATGAGCTCAGATTATCACTGATGAATGTCACAGAAACTCATTTCTTACTAAATCTAAGAAGAGACACAAGAGTCTCTTTCTTTATCTGCTTCATTACACATATCTAAACTCTCAATAGCTTCATGTTTTGAGTATTTTCTCCATTCATGTGGAATCTTACCACTCCCCTCAAATGTTTTACTGTAGTATTTTTCCAGATCTTTCTGGAATCTGCACACAAACCACTTCCAGTAGGGCAGTTCAGAGAGATCAGGGCTGATGCTCCACGCTGCATAAACTCCTCCTGCTGTTCTGTAGTCTCTATATTTAAACCTTCCATGTGGTGTATTAAAATCCTGATGACTTGCTACTACATTTGTGCAAATATTAGGACAGAGATTCTGTGTTGAGCTGTAATATGTTCCATTAATTCCCCACACTCTGTGGAAAGGAGCACTGTGATCTCCATCATGGTCTTCTATGGTGTTGGTGCAGATGGCTCTACAGAACGGACACTGAACCCAACAACACTGACAGAAGTGATCAATCAGAAGCTCATCTGGCCTGAGTTTACTGTCCAGCTTTACTGGAAATGTCTCTGTGTTGAATCTACTGCTGATGTCAGTCATTATAGCAGGAAGTTCATGTCTTATCACATCTTCTAGAAGTTTGAAATCATCAACATCATCATGTTTGACTCCACTGAGGTCTTTTTGAGAGAAGATCAGCTCATCTGAGAGCTTCTGTGTAAAACTCTTCAACCACAGACCAACATCTCCTCTGTTCTCTTGAACATGTTCAGTAGATTCATGTGCAGCTTTCATGATCTTCTGCTGCAGGAGTTTAATCTTCTCCTTCATCTTGGGTAAAACACTGACACTGAACCTATCAGTGATGTACTGACTGACTTCATCTCTGATGAATCTCTTGAAGTGATCTCTGGGTTTATGAATGTAGTTCATGTATTTGTTAAAATCCTCCTCTTCTGCCAGTGTCTTCAGGATGTGTTTCTCCAGATTTGATCTGTTTGCATTCAGTGATGGACAGTTTGATCTCATTTCATCAGTCAGATCTCTGGCAGTCTTCTTGGCAGTCAAACCTCTGCTCAATTGTTTCTTTTATTTTCTGACAGATGATCTGACCAAAAATCACAGCTGGCGTTGCTCCATGACAGTATTTCTGGAAAATAATATAGTACTCTTCTCTTTTCTTCTCAACATATATTACAGGATCATTGGCATCTCTAAACTTTCTGTGTTGATCAGTGATCGTCTTCTTTGATCTCTTACAGATGGAAATAACCTAATCCATGAAGAATTCATTCTTGAACACATAATTCACTGATCCGTCCTGATGTTCTGTCACTCTTGTCTTGATGTAATCTATGAGCTGTTGAATGTAACTAATGTTGTAGCCCATCTTTGAAATGTTAAATGACTGAATCATTCTGTCTGTCTGCTGAGCAACATCTGTGACTAATGATCTTATTTGGGCTTCATCTTCTTTAGACATCCCTTGAACTGATCTAATGGCATTTGTAACGAATCCTTTAAATGCACTGGATTTCTTTAACTTTACATAATCAAAATAGCTGGGCACAGAGAAAATATCCCTGCTCTCCCTCCAGTGATCTACAGGAACACTTTCACAGATGTCACTGAGGATCTTTCTCACATCTCTCATTACATCAATGTCTTTGATTGGAGGAGTTTCTCTGATGATCTTCTTCACACTCTGTTTCCAAAACAAATCAAACTCTTTCTTCAGTGTTTCTTCATCTTTGGCTTTGTCTTTGAGTTTCAAGTCAAGTTCTTTGCTCTTTTCATAGAGAGTGTCTACATGACGTGTCCTCTGAGCATCAATCTTTTTCTTCAGGTCTCTCTGCTGAAGAATCTCGTTTAATTTCCTCTTTGTTTCTCTCACAATGTTTTCCTGAAGATCTTTGATTTTGATTTCATATGATGTTTTCCGCTGAATCAATATATCTTTCTCTTTGTCTTTCTCAAATAATTCTGCCATTGATTTTTTCACTTCTTCACTTGTCGTCTTCAGTTCTCTTTGAAGATCAATTTCCTTAACCTCATGAATTGCTCCATATTCTATTTTGTTGTGTAGTTTGTTCTCAGTTTTCATCATGGCACTGCAAAGACTCCAGGACCACTTGCTGTATTCGGTCTCCAGTCTCCTGTAGGCTGAAATCTCCAGTCTCTGCATTATTTCATCACAAATCTGTTTTTCCCTCTCTCTTCTTTTCTTATCTTCTTCTCTCCTCTCTCTCTCTTTGTCATAATTCTGTCGTTCTTCCTCCATCATCATCTTCATTCTCTCTTTCTCTCTGATTATTCCCTCCATTTCACTCTTCAGTCTCTGTATCGTTTCATCAAAAATCAGTTTTTCTCTCTCTCTTCTTTTCTCATCTTCTCCTCTTCTCGTCTTTTCCTCCAGTTTCTGCTGGTCCCATTCCTCTCGTTCTCTTCTCATCTGGATTTTATATCGTTCTTCTATTTCTGTATATTCATCGTCTCTTCTCTTTCTCTCTTTTTCATGATTCTGTCGTTCATTCTGTATTCTGTTCATCAGACTGTCTATTTCTGTGTTGTATGAGATCTGAAGTTTTTCTTTTTCTTGCTTCATTTCCTCTATTTCATCTTTAAATGTCTCTCGTTCTCGTCTCATCTCATCTCATCTCGTATCTTTCTCTCAAGCTCCTCTCTCTCTTTCATTTCTCTTTTAAATCGTTCTTCTCTTTCTGTATATTCATCGTCTCTTCTCTTTCTCTCTTTTTCATGATTCTGTCGTTCATTCTGTATTCTGTTCATCAGACTGTCTATTTCTGTGTTGTATGAGATCTGAAGTTCCCTTTCAAGGGAACTCCCGTTGCGTCGAAACTGACGCTATGGGAACGCTTTGCGTGATGACGTCTTGAAGCACATGTAAAATCAGTCCAATGGTGTGGCGGAACGTCAGAGGCGGGTGACGTCACGTACCAGGAAGCTATAAAAGCCGGCCCGAAACAGAAAACGAAAGCTTTCTGAGTCTTCAGTTGCGCTCTGTGTTGAATCTGTCCTTGTTATTTGGTGTTGTCTGTCTATATTATATATATATATATATTCAGTATGGCGAGCAAGCAGCAGTTTAGAGTGTGTGTCCATCCCTGCCCGCGTTATTTAACGGGAGGTGATACTCACACTCTTTGTGTTGTTTGTTTGGGTGAGGAGCATGCCCAGTCAGCACTCGAGGGTGGTGACTGTGTGCATTGCGAGGCGCTTCCATTGCGTACGCTCCGATCCCGCTTGGCTCGGTTCAATCCCGATCACGTTCCCCAGGGCTTGGGTCCCGCCGCTGCCGAGGCACGGCGTCGATCTCAGACCTGGGGTTCACAAATGGATTTATCAGTGGATGTTGAGACGGGCTCTGCCTTATCTCAACATCCTTCTGATAGATCCAGTGCCTCTCATCAGGGTGTGGAAGCACGCGCTGCGGTTTCTTCCCCCCCGATGGAGGCACCAATACTGCAATTGTCCAGCTCTGAGGAGTTGGACGTTGTTAGTATTGAAGCTGAGTCTGAGGATTCGCCACCTCAGTCTCACGCTTTTGAGGAATTGCTCGATGTTGTCACGAGAGCAGTTCACAGATTATCTATTGAGTGGCCAGAGGATAGGCAGGACGTTCGTTCGAAAAGTAAGCTCGACGAACGCTTCCTGCCATCTCGTACACAGCCTCAGCGAAGAAGCCTTCCGTTTTTCCCCGATCTCCACACCGAGGTGTCGAAATCGTGGGGAAAACCGGTTTCATACAGAGTGTATGCACCACAAACATCCCACTATTCTTCCATTCACAAATATAAAGAATATGGTTATGGGGAGATGCCGAAGGTGGAGGAGACGCTTGCGAGCTATCTCTCTCCAGCAACGGCATCTTCCCTGAAAGCTCCTTCACTTCCCTCTAAGCCAGTAAAATTCACATTATTGGGGGATTTAGAGGAGGGCGGGGGAATTGGTCCTGACACAGTGGCTGAACTACGCAGAGCCACAGATTTGTCTCTCAGGGCCACCAAGGAGACCGCTAAATCAATCGGGCGGTCTATGGCAGCCCTGGTGGCCACTGAGAGGCATCTGTGGCTCAATTTGAGCGATATAAAAGAGAAAGAAAAGCACGTTCTCTTAGATGCTCCGGTTTCCACTGTTGGTTTATTTGGTGATGCAGTAAACAGTGCGGTAGCTAAATCTCAGGAAGCTGCTAAACAGGCAGCTGCATTACAAAAACTTCTCCCCCGCCGTTCTTTCATTGAGGCTGCTGAGCGGGAGCAGCCTCACTCCTCTAAAAAGAGCGCTGAACATCGTGCCACTCAAAAACAGAGTGTGTCCTCTCGTGCTCCCCCACAAAAATCTCGGGGACACGGAGGGCGCTCTCAAACCCAGCAGTCTTCGAGGGGTAAAACGGATCTGCGGACCGTTATTACCGCCAAGAAGGCTGCTGGGAAAAAGTCCTGATGTCTGAGGGCTCAGGACAAATGAGGGTAGTCCCCCCGAAGCAGAGCGGTTAACACCTCTTTTCACGGTGCCCGTCTCTCTTCGGTGCCCTCAGGGGACCGTTCTGCCAACCCTGCCACCTCTGGTGTTACAGGGCGCAGCGGTCTCCGGCGAGCACATATCTCAAGGTCCACCCGGAAACGTAGTGGCCTCGGGATGCCCGCCCCCTCTGAGGAGGGTGCTAGAGCAGTCTGTTTGGTCATTCCCTGCCGGTGCGCCGTTACAGGGCGACGAACCGACTACTCAACAGCAGGAGAAAAATACGGTGCCGTCTCTCTTCGGTGCCCTCAGGGGACCGTTCTGCCAACCCTGCCGCCTCCGGTGTTACAGGGCGCAGCGGTCTCCGGCGAGCACATATCTCAAGGTCCACCCGGAAACGTAGTGGCCTCGGGATGCCCGCCCCCTCTGAGGAGGGTGCTGGAGCAGTCTGTTTGGTCGTTCCCTGCCGGTGCGCCGTTACAGGGCGACGAACCGACTACTCAACAGCAACAAAATCCAGAAACCAGTCTCGAGAGACTGGTACCTCTAGTAGAATCTTTGACAGCGTGGAAGCTACTGTCAAATGTTTCTCGTTGGGTCCTGCAGACCGTGGAAAAAGGGTATTGGATACAATTCTATTAACGCCCACCGCGGTTTATGGGGGTCCTGCCCACAGTGGTGGGCCCCGAGCAGGTTCTGGTTATGGAACAGGAAGTAAACACTCTGTTAGAGAAAGGGGCCATAGAATATGTACCCCCCTCCAACAGGGAAACCGGGTTTTACAGCCGGTACTTCATAGTTCCAAAAAAGGACGGGGGATTGCGTCCCATTTTAGATCTTCGAGTTCTGTACGAGTCAGCCATGCAGCTCAAGTTCAAAATGTTAACCTTGAGACAAATCGTGCCACAGATCAGGTCCGAGGACTGGTTTGTCACGATAGACCTCAAGGACGCATATTTCCATATTTCCATCCGTCCGTGTCATTGGAAGTTCCTGAGGTTTGCTTTCGGGGGCAAAGCATACCAATATCGAGTTCTTCCATTTGGCCTGGCTTTATCACCCCGCACTTTCACCAAATGCGTGGATGCAGCTCTGGCGCCTCTGCGCCTCCGGGGTATTCGCATCACGAACTACATCGACGATTGGTTGATTTTAGCTCAGTCGCATTAGATGGCGGTTCAACATCGAGATGTTGTTCTCGCCCATATGAAAGAGTTGGGGTTACGGCTGAACGCCAAGAAGAGTATGCTTTCTCCATTTTAGAGGACCACTTTTTTAGGCGTGGTTTGGGATTCAGTGTCGATGCAGGCGCGCCTGTCATCGCCACGCTTCGATTCCATCCTGGCAGCTGTGAGAAGTGTAAAGCTAGGCCAGCTACTCACTGTCAAACAGTTCCAGAGACTGTTGGGTCTCATGGCAGCAGCTTCCAACGGGATACCTTTTGGACTGCTGCACATGAGGCCCCTGCAGTGGTGGCTCAGGACCAGAGGGTTTTTCCCCGAGGGGCAACCCATTTCGCACAATCAAGGTCACGCGGTGATGCCTACGTGCCTTGGTTATGTGGAAGAAACCTTGGTTCCTGTCCCAGGGCCCAGTGCTGGGAGCTCCTTGTCGTCGCAAACTGCTAACGACGGATGCTTCCCTCACGGGTTGGGGAGCGATCCTGAGGGTCGCTCATCTCAAGGTCTGTGGGAAGACCATCATCGTTCCTGGCATTCTATAGCCTAGAGATGTTAGCTGTCTTCCGGCTCTGAGGAGCTTTATCACAGGTCTCAGGGGACACCATGTGTAGTACATACGGACAACACGTCGGTAGTCGCCTATATCAAGGGGGTTTGCTCTGGCATGCCATATCCTCTTGTGGTCCCAGGGGAAGTTGCTGTCACTCAAGGCAGCCTACATCCCCGGGGTCCAGAATATAGGAGCAGACACTCTGTCGAGACAGGGGCCGAGGCCCGGGGAATGATGGCTCCACCCCCGAGGTGGTGGAGCTGATATGGAAATTATAAGTGGATCTGTTTGCGTCTCGAGAGACGTCTCACTGTCCACTTTGGTTCTCCTTCACGCATCCAGCTCCTCTGGGACTGGATGCTATGGTACAGACGTGGCCGAGGCTACGTCTGTACGCCTTTCCCCCAGTTGCTCTGCTCCCGGGAGTTCTGGAAAGAGTTCGCAGGGACCGGGTTTGCCTGCTTTTTATAGCCCCGCGCTGGCCGGGCAGAGTATGGTTTCCCGATCTTGTGTCCCTCCTCGACGGGCATCCTCTGGAGCTACCCGTCAGGAGGGACCTTCTGTCCCAAGCAGGGGGCTCAATATTTCACCCCCGCCCAGAACTGTGGAACCTGTGGGCTTGGCCTCTGAGGGGGCCCAGCTCATAGAGTCAGGTCTCTCAATTGAGGTTGTTGAGACCATTCTACAGTCCAAGCTCCCTCCACGAGGAAACTTTATGCCCTGAACTGAAGAGTATTCACCTCTTTGTGTAGTGACCGTCGGTTGGATCCAGTCAACTGCCCAATTGGTACAGTTCTGGAGTTCCTGCAGGACCGGTTCACTGCAGGTCTGACCCCGTCCACTTTAAAGGTTTATGTGGCGGCCGTAGGTGCTTACCACAGTCCTTTGGGTGGAATGTCTGTGGGGAAAGACCCTTTGGTATCTCGTTTGCCTCGTGGCACTTGGAGGTCCTCCTCCCTTTCGAAATCGGACCAGGAGGCGAATAATTTGCTTTGCCCTGTTCGGGCGTTAGACGCGTATGTCCACAGAGCTGCCCTGTGGCGTAAAAGTGACTTTTGCTCCCCTAACAAGGGAGGTCCAGTGTCTAAGCAAAGGATGAGCAAGTGGGTGGTTGAGACTATCTCACTGGCTTATGAGGCTGTCCTTCTCCTTTGGCTGTCCGGTCGCTCTCTACTAGGAGTATGATTCTAAGGCCCTCTAAGGCCCTTATATCAGGAGTATCGTTACAGGACGTCTGTGATGCGGCAGGCTGGTCCTCACCGCACACCTTCGTCAGGTTCTACTCTCTGGATTTAGACTCTACTCCAGGGTCTCATGTTTTGTCTTCTTAGTGCTGCTCACATGATTACACACAGGACAGACATTTGTAGCTATGGAGGCGTTGGTATAGACGTTCCCATAGCGTCAGTTTCGACGCAACGGGAGTTCCCTTGAAAGGGAACGCCTCGGTTACGACTGTAACCTCGGTTCCCTGAAGAGGGAACTCCCGTTGCGTCGCCTTGCCATATCTCCTTCATGCCTGTCAGCGCGACTTCAGACTTTACGAAGCTTTCGTTTTCTGTTTCGGGCCGGCTTTTATAGCTTCCTGGTACGTGACGTCACCCGCCTCTGACGTTCCGCCACACCATTGGACTGATTTTACATGTGCTTCAAGACGTCATCACGCAAAGCGTTCCCATAGCGTCAGTTTCGACGCAACGGGAGTTCCCTCTTCAGGGAACCGAGGTTACAGTCGTAACCGAGGCGTTTTTCTTTTTCTTGCTTCATTTCCTTCATTTCATCTTTAAAGATCTCTTGTTCTTTCTTCATTTCATCTCACATCTGCACCTCCTGTTCCTTCATTTCTCTTTTATATCGTTCTTCTCTCTCTTTCAATTCTTCTTCGCTTCTCTTTCTCTCTTTCTCTTGATTCAGTCTTTCTTCCTCCATCATCATCTTCATTCTCTCTTTCTCTACTTTATGTTTCATCAGTTCTTCTCTTTCTCTGCTCATTTGCTCCACTCTCTCCATCAGGATCTTGTTTTCTTCTGCTTCATGATTAGACTGAAGATCTTCTTTCTCTTTCATTAATGTCGTTTGATTACTGTAATAATCTACTTTTCATTTGGAACACTGAAGCTTCACCTTTGACCTTGTTTTTGTACAGTCAGAATGTTTTTATTTTATTTTAGAATGTTCTGAATTTCACCTAAAAGTAGCTCCTAACTGGTGAATTTAGGAGCAACTCCTAAAAATAATGGGCGTGTCACTCGTAACTCTAGGAAAAACTCCTAATTTTTTTGACTAAGAGTAATTCACGAACCATTTTAGCCCTAAAAGTAGCACCTAAGCCTGGGACAGCTTAAAAGAAGTCGAGAGGACTCCTAACTCACTAAGACCTATTCACGAACCGCTTTTTGTGGCATTTCACGTTGCGATGTTTTGAAATGCGTATGCGGCGGCTACAGGAGCTTCCCATCGCGAGGGAACAATTTTGCATTGTAGGCATAACTAGGGATGCAATAACGCCACCAACAACAACCAAAACTAGGCTACTCATTGCATGTAAACTAGTTGTAACGTTTCATTGTGAATCAAATTAAAATGTTTTTGTTATGTTTAATGTTATAGGCAGAGGCATATAGTGACAGATTAATTCAATAATGTTGCAAAGATATTGCATCAATCCATATGTTTCATTAGGCTACTGGGGTATTTGTTTTACCTTACTCTTTATTCATTTAGGATATTTATTCAGTTATTCATCATCTTCCGTCCTTTGCACTACTTGTGTAGCGCACGCATTCTCAGACCTGTCACCTGTCACTCATCATCGTAGGGGAGGTGTTTGGAATCATTCCCGGCTAGGGCTGGGCGGTATGACGGTATATATCGTTACCGCGGTAGAAAATGTGAACCGTAACAGATTTTTTAATTCCGTGATACCGCGACATGTAAATAAGTGGGCGTGGTTTACTCACATGCAGCGTGCGTGAGACTGTGACACTGAGATTTGTCAAAGAAACATGGAGAAAGCAGATCAAGAGGATCCACAAAGTCATTACGTTTTCTAAAGGGTTGTTAACTTGATATTTTTGGGGGGGAAAGGCGCAGCAGTCTAGAGCAGTGCGGCACCATAGGCGGCACCCGTAGGCTACAGTTACCCCTCATTTACACCGCACACGTCTGCGGCGCATTACGGCTGCGACACGGCTACCGGAGCTGATCGCGCCCATTCTAGTCAATGCTTGTGTTTACACCGGCCGCGACGCGGCGCGTTTCAGAAGCTTCCCAGAAGCGGCTCTCCGCGCCGCTTCGCTAAATATAGGCGCCTAGTCTATTTTTGACGGATGCGCGTCCAAGTCGCACCGGGAATACAAAATAAAAGTAAAATAAACATTGTCAAATTCAAAATAAACACCCTGTGCAAACTCCCAAACGTATTACACACCAATATCCTTGGTAGAAACCATAGACTGTATGGTAGAAACTCAAAAATCAAGAAAAACCACGTCGGACAGGCAAATCACGTGGTCTCGCGCATCCAGTCGCTCCGCTTCTGAAATGCTCCTGGTGTGAGTTGGCACGGCGTGGAGGACGGAATAAAACCTTGTCGCAGACGTAATGCACCGCAGACGTGTGCTGTGTAAATGAGGGGTTAGAGAAGTGCACGATCGCAACGGGGAAAGCATGAAGCTACTTGACAACAACAGTTCATATATCAATATCGTAACGAATAGAAATAACCTTAAATAATGTATAGTTATCATCTTTCTGTCTCTTATGTATAGTTACTTTTTAAACATGAAACTCGCATTCAGTATGACACGAGAGCGGTTGCCGTGGTAATGAACAACCTGCTTGTTAAAGCAAATGTATAACATGTTAATCCTGTATCTGAGGCAAAATTACTAAATATGCAGCGCGAGTTATATATTTCTAACTCCAAACAACTGGGCACTGAAACAGCTGATAAAATCTTGCTTCGATTCAATGCGTGATTACAACTTGTCACTCAAATTAACCGATCGCATTTTACTGATGCAAAAGACGCGCGCGTGCACACGTACTGAGAGGGAGCTCGGTGTGTCGGTGTTCACCGAGCTATGTAAAATAATGACGCAGTTACAAGGTGTGTAATTTACACTAACTTACTTAGTCAACACTAACAGTAGCTGCTGTTCGGTTTTCATACAGCTGTTCTCCTAGTCACTTATGAACTTGACGCTTCTGAACATCTGGTTAAAGCTTTAGGTGACGGGTTGCCAGATATCACAAAAAGAACAAAACAAGCCCTTTAACAGCAGACATGGCAAAAATTTTGGAAAACATTTAAACATAACTAGTATTTACTAATATCCTACCAAATTAAAAGGAAGTAACTCATTTATTATGAATAGAATAGTTCAATATAAAATATTCAGATATTATAAACTTATTGATGAAGTAAAGCAATAACATGAGATTGAAAAATTATTCAGCAACACTTTATTTAAAGTTGAATTGCACCTATGAGTTGTATTTAATATCAATAAGTTGGGGGCAGTTCATCTAAAAGTTGATGAGAGTGTTTTGTTTACTATATTTAGATATTAAAAATAGTTTACCAAAGAAATAATTTACCAAATAAAAGAAAAAGAAAATTCAAACAAAGTGAAGTACTTGGGTCAAGTATTTGGGTTTATTTATTATAAAGCCCTTTTTGTCAATTTTTTGAGAACAACTACAACTATAAATAACTATATCGTGAAATATATCGTTACCGTGAAATAAAATTTGTCATACCGTGAAACCGAATTTTGGTCATACCGCCCATCCCTAAGTCCCGCGTTACAATCATCAGCCAATCAAGGTGGTCACTTCAGTCAAGCTCGTGCATGAGTAATGACGTCATCCATAGCAACGAAGACTTACTCTTAGTTTAGGAGTTGTCATTTTTCTTTACTAAGAGTAGGTCTGAAAGGCGTTGTGAATAACTTTTAAGAGAAAACTCCTAGCTAAAATCTTTTAGTGCGATTTAGGAGTACTCCTAGTGGTAAGATAAAATGCTTTGTGAATACGGACCCTGAACTTTAACTAAATGCGATGAAACTGTTTCACAAGTTAATTTAATTAATTCCATTCCATGAAATTAAATAACCATTAATGTCAGATTTAGATTTGTCAGTGTTCATCACCTGTGCAGTCAGGGCTGGACATGTTGATATTCTGTTCTCTCCTCCGTTTCTCTAAGTCTTCAGCTGATCATCTTCTGTGACTCCTGACATCTGTCTGTTCATCGTCCTGCAAGACATTCTTCACAATATTTAAACTGTGTTCATGTCGTATGGAGCTGCTCATCTGCTGAGAGTCACAGGTTTGATTCTATTCAATCAACAAACACACTGATCAAACATTCAGCTTCAATTCACTGTTAGTCACTTTAAAGCTACAATATGTAATGTTTTTGCCACTAGGGGTTGCTAACTTCTTCATAACAATATCAAAGGCATAGATTGATGATGCAGTGAATAAGCGGATTAGAACTTGTCGTCATGCCGATGGATCTAATAATGTTTATGGGAAATAATGTTTATGGATGAGTGAACACACTGATGTTTTTACATGACTGTGGTATGAAGACTGACAGATATCAGCGCCACACGTGAGTCCTGCGGATATAAAGGAATGAGGACATTTCATTCTACCAAACTAACTTACCCACAAGTGCAGAATAATACTCACACAGGTCAGTTTATTAGATGAATGAATCTTATGAGGTAACGCAGCGCTGTTTCTCTTGCTCTACACTATCAAAGTCTGCTTGCCATGGTCCATAATGTTTGAACGAAACAACAAAAGTTCTTACATATTGTACCTTTAAATAAAAGCATCTGCTGGTTTACTGATGTAAATAAGATGCTCTCTGCGACTTGATACAATAAAAAAGTCCAAAATATAAAATCAGTTGAACAACATGATATAGATCTTTAATCTCTACACTTACAATTTATTCAGTAATTTGACATTGTTTGTGCTCCAAAATCTCATTGTACATGTTGCATTTGTACCTAAAGAACTTTCACACACAGCTTTGCTTCTGATATAATGAAACTGAAACCCACGTTACAGCACCTTATAAAGTTATTAATCACATTCATCAGTTTTGTTACATCTCACATTTTCATTTCATATAAAAAACAGAAAAAGGATTTGGTTACACTTTATTTTAGTGTCATTGTTACAGTGTAATTATATATTTAAGTACTGAGTAATATTAAGCAACTACAGTACATGTACTTACTATAGTGTTAGGGTAGGGTTAGGGTTTGGTTGAAGGTTGCATGCAATTACGCATAATTTACTGTAATTACTATGGTAAGTACATGTTACATATGTAACAATGACACTGTAAAATAAAGTGTTACCGAGTTTTTTTATATATTTTTTTATATAAGGAAACATGATACCTGTGTCGAAGTTTCATTGAGTTTAGTCGTTTCTTTCTTGCCACATACATGCCAACCCTCCCGATTTTTCCGGGAGACTCCCGAATTTCAAAGCCCCTCCCGAAAATCTCCCGGACCGACCTTTCTCCCGAATTTCTCCCGATTTCCACCTGGACAACAATATTGCTACACCATCCGTTAAAATGAAGTTAATTCGGCCAGCGCTCATACCTGTTTACATCCTGTTTTCGGTTGAAGTCCAAAGTAGTCGATTGTCGAGTTCACGCGCGTGAACATAGGAAACATATGCACCTTTAGTCGACAATCGACTACTTTGGACTTCAACCGAAAACAGGATGTAAACACAGGTATGAGCGCTGGCCGAATTAACTTTATTCATATCTTTCACATCTACTGCAGTCAGATTCACCCGTGTTAACTCTAAAGGAATCCTTTTAAATATCTCCCGAATTCTGAGGTCTCAAGGTTGGCAAGTATGCTTGCCAACATGAAAGCAGGAAGAGGTTTGGAGGTGGAGTCAGTCACATTACAGAAGTAAAAAACCTGTTTCAATCTGGTCCGACAACAAGTGCAGGTTAAAGTTGAAGATACAGTTCCTATGAGAATATGCTCTGTCGTGTCTGCTGGAAAGATAACAACACAAGCGTCTGCTGTGTAATCTCATCATTGTTTTTTCTGAACTTTGAACTGAGCTCGATCCTCAATCAGTGATGGGAATAACGGCGTTATAAATAAACGGCATTACTAACGGCGTTATTTTTTTCAGTAACGAGTAATCAAACTAATTACTGTTTCCTCCATTACAACGCCGTTACCGTTACTGTCAATAAAATGCGGCGTTACTATAATTGAGCTCACTGAAGTGGTTTTCATCCGAGTAGGCTCTCTCTCAGCCACATGAGCTGCAAGGTGTTTTATGAGGCGCCGGACTGGACATAAGCGAGGCGAATGCCGCGACAATGTGCGAGAGAGACCGAATGTGTCCGAGCATAAATACATTATTTATAAATAAATTACACATTTCAGCATTAGAATAATCTCTGTAGCATTGGTATCATATGCAATGTTTTAATTAGTTTATATAACATGGTTATAAAATAAAACTCCAAAATAACCTGCAGGGAACGTTCAAAGAAAACATATTTGTTTGACCGGTTGTGAACACGACCAGAATTTGGCTAAAATAACCTCTGATGATGAAGTTCTCTGTGGGTTATAAAAATAAACCCCCAAAAGATTATATTTTATTGTTATTATTTATGTTGGTACATTGTTCTGTATTATATTGAGAGCACTTTTTGTTAAACTTACTATTGTGAGGAAGAAAATACTATACAGTAGGCTATACAGTATGTCTACCAGTTGTAAAGGTGTGTGAGTTATATAATTTTAATTATATTCTATATATTATTTAATATGCACTAGTGTATGTGTATGTATATTTTTTATTTCTATTTATTTATTTTTGGTACATTTCTTAAGAAGCATAATTTATTTTTATACTTATTTGTTGGCCAGTTGTGGTCTGTGCAATACATATTAAAAGTTCTAAACCATCTATTGTTTTGTTGTTCCACTATAGTAATGATAATATTTTAATATTTAAGTTAATATGTGTCTCTCACATTGTCCCACAGCAACATTAAACTAGTGTAGATTAGTGTACAAAGTTTTATCATAATAAGATGTTCTATGTCCATTTCATTCATTTAAAGGGTTAGTTCACCCAAAAATGAAAATTCTGTCAGTAATTACTCACCCTCATGTTGTTCCAATCATGTAAGACTTTCGTTCATCTTCGGATCACAAATTAAGATATTTTTGATTAAATCTGAGAGCAATCTCACTCCTCCATAGGCTTCCAGAGGGACCGAAACTCGCCGGCCCAGAAAGTCAGTGAAGAAAATGTTGAAATAGTCCAAGTGACTACAGTGGCTCTACATTAAGTTTATCATGCGACGACAATACTTTTTGTGCGAAAAAACAACAAAAATAACGACTTTATTCAACTATTAGTGTTCTTCAATGTGGGCCTCTGACGAGAGTTCACGGGAGCGCCACGACGCATGTGCGAGAACTGAGATTACGGTTCAGCAAAAATCCACACTGTAAGAATCTTGTACAACAACAACAAACAAAAAAAAACTTAGTACTAATTTCCCCTAGCTTTTTCTTGTAGACTCAACTTTTGTAAAAAACAGTTATATGAACTGAAAATAAGTTGAATGTGACACACACACACACACACACACAAAAAAAAACTTTTAGTTGAGTTAACTTGACATTATTTGTTTTCTGGAGGTGCAACTATTCTGTAACAAATCTTAAAAATTTCCCAATTCAAAATGTATTTGTCTATTGGAAACAGAAGTTCTTATTAAGAATAAGGTTCAGATGTAGATTTTTTATTGAAAATGTTTGGTCACCATTTTGGTGATGAGTGTTTCCTTGAGTTGGTCAGTTTGACTCTTGGCATTATATGTGAGTTTGTGATCTTTGTAATAGTGCTTAACAAAACACATAATTGGTTGCAAAGAAAGCCATAAACAAAAATGATCAGCTGATCTAGATAACAGCATCATAAAGGGGAATAGTTCACTATTCTTATTCCTGAAAAGTGATTATTTGTGAATAATATATTATATTTACCAACAAAACTTCAATGCAACAGATCAGACATGCTGAATTTTGTTTTTTAAATACATTGTGGGATATTTTTTTTTAGAAACACACACACAGACATCAAGAATCAGCATATGAATCTTAACAATGGTGACATGTTTCATGCCGCAATGCATGCTGGGAGCCATGATTTTAATACTATGGTGACTCCCAGCATGCATTGCGGCATGAAGCATGTCACCATTGTTGATATTCATATGCTGATTCTTGATGTCTGTGTGTGTGTCAAAATAATTTTTTTCCTTATAATGTATTTTAAAATCAGAATTCAGAATTTCTGATCTGCTGCAAGAAAGTTTTGCTGGTAAAATATTAATAAAAAAATAATACATTTTAGTCAGAAATAAGATTAGTGATTTATTCTAGTTTATGAGGCTGAAAAATGTATCATGTGCCTCGCCTGAAAAAAGTGCAGGCAAAATGTACAGTTCCCTTTCGTCAGCAGGGAACTCCGACGCCTCGTCGGGGGAGTTCCCCTGACGAATTGGGATCACGCTAGGGAGCCAATTGCCTTCGAGAGAGTTAACAACGAGCCAATGAAAGAGAAACTGAATTGGCATGCAATATTTGCATTCCGCGGCCCGCCTACCAGCGCGGGTATAAAAGGCGGAAGTAAACATTGCGCAATGCTTATCGCCTCGGAGCCGAACAGGATTGCATTGTCTGCTGCTGTTTCCGCCTGAGAAGTTTTCTTTGAGTTTTTTCAACGAGTCTCTCTTCAGGAAGAGTCCTCTTTGGTGCCGGTGTTACAGCCTCTTCAGCGATCGCCGCTTTCTACCAGCTGTGCTTAAAAAAAAAAAAAAAAAAAGCCGTTTTCACGGCTGGTATTGAGTGCCCACACAGGCTTGCAGTTTCCCCGTGTGTGGCCGCGGTGGGTCCCTGTGTGCTTCGGCACTTGAAAGAGAGGTTCTCTCTCTTTCCTGAAAGAGCTTTTGCGGGCGACCTGCGCCTTTGTCTACGTGACAAAGATGTCATCTCGCCCGTGTGTTTCTGGATGCGGTAGACTTCTGTCTCAGGGTGATGGTCACAGATACTGTGTCTCGTGCTTGGGCTTAGCGCACGCAGAGGCAGCATTTGTGAACGAGTCATGTTCTCATTGTGGGAACATGACTCTGGCGGCGCTCCGCTCAAGACTAAGTATCCTTCAGCGGAAAGTTGCTGAAGGTGTCCCTTCAGTCTACACCCGATCTAGTTCGTCTGCTGGTTCAGTCCAGCAGGCGACTACTTCGGCTGTGGCTGTTGGTGAGCGTATGAGGGTTACAGTGCGGAATATCTCGCCAGGTGAAAGATCCTCACGAGGTTCCCACTCCTCAGTAGCGCCGCTGCCATCGGTGCCCCCGTTGGAGCCGCTGGAGCCGCCCCGTGCGGTTCCGGTAGTCTCCTTCGGAGCGCCACCTGAAGATGCGATGTCTATCGCTGCATCGGAGGGAGAGCGGTCATCCTCTGGTGACGAATCGGCGGGTCTACCCCCTTCGGGTGTGGTGGCCGCGCCCGAGCCGGATCCTGAGATGGCCGCTATGCTTGCCCGGGCGGCCGCGAAGGTCGGGCTCGTGTGGAACCCTCCACCGTGTCCCGAGCCTTCGCGGCTCGATGATTGGTGTATCGGGGCGGGCCGCGCTGGTTCTCAGCGTCCCGCTCCGGTCCCATTCTTCCCGGAGGTGCATGAGGAGTTGACGAAGTCGTGGACGGCACCCCTGACTGCCAGACACAGACCGACTCACTCCTCCTCCCTCACCACTCTGGATGGTGGGGCGGTGAAGGGATACGAGGGAATCCCCCCAGTGGAGCGGTCGGTTGCGATGCAATTGTGTCCGAAGACCGCTTCCACTTGGCGGGGTGCCCCTTCACTCCCCTCCCGCGCCTGTAGGTTCTCCTCCGGTCTGACCGAGAAGGCCTTCACGGCGTGTGGAGAAGCCGCTTCCGCCCTGCATGCCATGGCGCTGCTTCAGGTTCACCAGGCCAAAGCGCTTCATGACATGCAGCAGGGTGGTCCCGACCCAGGGGTGCTGCAGGAGCTGCGTGTGGCGACGGACTTCGCCCTCCGGGCGACGAAAGTCACCGCACGTTCTCTGGGACGGGCGATGTCCACTTTGGTGGTCCAGGAGCGCCACCTTTGGCTTACCCTCGCGGATATGCGGGATTCAGAGAAAGCTAGATTTCTGAATGCCCCCATATCCCGAGGGGGCCTTTTCGGCGACGCGGTGGGGGACTTCGCCCAAGAGTTCTCCGCCGCCCAGAAGCAGTCTGAGGCGCTTCGGCATGTCCTGCCCAGGAGACGGAATGCTGCTGGTCCGTCTTCTGCGGCCGAAGAACCTCAGTCTGCTCGTCGCCGAGGGCGCCCTCCTGCGGCTGCTTCCGCTCCTCCTCCTGGGCAGCAGTCCAACCCCAGGAGGCGGGGTTCAGGTCGCAAGAGGGCTCCCCCGCCCGCTCAGCCGCCTCCGACCCCCAAGAAGAAGACCAAAGGGAAGAGGCGTTCCTGAGACGGGCGACCCAGAGGACCGAAGAGCTGCTCTACAGGAGGGGGCCTCTGCTCCCCTCCTTCCCCCGGAGGAGGGCCGGGTGGAGAATCCTATGTTGGTTTTTTCTGTTCCGCCGCCGACCAGCCGGTCGGTGGTACCCAAAACTTCAATAAAAGAGCAATTTCTTCCTCCTCTGGGTCATTCACGGTTGGGACTGCTGAACAAGCAGTCTCTCCCGTTAGAGAGTGGGACGGCAGTGTGCGCCACCCTTGGGTCTCGCCACTCTCAGTCCCCTCTCCCCAGCTCTCAGATAGCAGTGGCGCCACCTCGGTCACGCCACTCCTGTCTGCCGCTGGGCGGGAAGGTGGCGAGACCAGCAGCCGCCCTCGGGCCTTGCTCCTTGTCTCCCCCCCTTCCCTCGCCAGGCGACAGCCCGCAGCAGAACACTCTCGGGTCTTCTCTGCCGTCTGTCCCCCGGCGGAAGCAGGTAGGTGTTGTCCAAGTACACACCCAGACCCCGCTCTCGGCCGCTACAATGCCACCGGAGCCGTGTCCCTGCCTTCCGCCTCGCTGCCCCTCCGCGGGTACGCCGGCGGTGCGGGTGGGCTCGTTGCGGCAGTTTCTCGGAGCCTGGCTAGCGCTCCCGAGGCCGTCGCACTGGCTCATTCGCACCATCCGGCTCGGCTATGCAATTCAGTTTGCACGCCGGCCTCCCAAGTTCAGGGGCATCCACATCACCCGTGTGCGTCCAGTGGATGCTCCTGTCTTGCGGAAAGAGATCGACGCCCTGCTGGCGAAGGACGCGATCGAGCCGGTCCCTCCAGCCGATATGAGGTCAGGGTTTTACAGCCCTTACTTCATTGTACCCAAGAAAGGCGGTGGGTTACGGCCAATCCTGGACCTGCGTGTATTGAATCGGGCCCTGCACAAGCTCCCGTTCAAGATGCTCACGCAGAAACGCATTTTCGAATGCATCCGTCCCCAGGATTGGTTTGCAGCGATCGACCTGAAGGACGCGTACTTTCATGTCTCGATTCTTCCCCGACACAGACCATTTCTTCGGTTTGCTTTCGAGGGTCGAGCATATCAGTACAAGGTCCTACCCTTCGGGCTGGCCCTGTCGCCCCGTGTCTTCACGAAAGTCGCGGAGGCGGCCATTGTTCCCATGAGAGAGCAAGGCGTTCGCATTCTCAACTATCTCGACGACTGGCTCATTCTGGCGCACTCGCGGGATGTGTTGTGCGATCACAGGGACATGGTGCTCCGGCACCTCAGTCAGTTGGGGCTTCGGGTCAACTGGGACAAGAGCAAACTCTCCCCTGTGCAGAGGATCTCTTATCTCGGTATGGAACTGGACTCGGTCGCCCAGACTGCGCGCCTCACGGAGGAACGCGTCCAGTCAGTGCTCAACTGCCTCAACTTTTTTCAAGGCAAGTCAGCGGTCCCACTGAAACAGTTTCAGAGGCTCCTGGGGCATATGGCAGCCGCAGCCGCAGTAACGCCGCTCGGTCTGTTGCATATGAGACCGCTCCAGCACTGGCTTCGCGATCGAGTCCCGAGGTGGGCGTGGCAGAGCGGCACGTTCCGGGTCAAAGTCACCCCGCACTGTCGCCAAACCTTCACCCCTTGGTCAGATCCTGGGTTTCTACGGGCCGGAGTGCCCCTAGTCCAGGTTTCCAGGCATGCTGTGGTTTTCACAGATGCTTCTGCCAAGGGCTGGGGGGCCACGTACAAAGGGCATGCAGTCTCGGGTCTGTGGACGGGGCCCCAGCTGCATTGGCACATCAACTGCCTAGAGTTGCAAGCAGTACGCTTGGCCTTGTGTCGCCTCAAGGGCCTTCTCAAACACAAGCATGTACTGGTCCGTACGGACAGCACTCCGACCGTTGCGTACATCAACAGACAAGGTGGTCTACGCTCCCGTCGTATGTCGCGACTCGCCTCCCACCTCCTCCTGTGGAGTCAGAAACATCTGAGGTCGCTTCGTGCCGTTCATGTCCCCGGGGAGCTCAATCGTGTGGCCGACGAGCTTTCACGTCGGTCCCCCCTTCCGGGAGAATGGCGACTCCATCCCCAGGTGGTCCAGCTGATTTGGCGAATCTTCGGAGCCGCACAGGTAGACCTGTTTGCCTCTCCGGACACGACCCATTGCCAGTGGTATTACTCCCTGACCGAGGGAACTCTCGGCACGGATGCCCTGGCACACAGCTGGCCCCGGGATCTACGCAAATATGCGTTTCCCCCAGTGAGCCTTCTTGCACAGACACTGTGCAAGGTCAGGGAGGACGAGGAGCAGGTCCTTTTGGTGGCTCCGTATTGGCCAACCCGGACTTGGTTCCCAGAACTCATGCTCCTCGCGACAGCCCCTCCTTGGCCGATTCCTCTGAGGAGGGACCTACTTTCTCAGAGAAGGGGCACCCTAGTGCACCCGCGTCCAGACCTTTGGAAACTCCATGTCTGGTCCCTGGACGGGACGCGGAGGTTCTAGATGGCCTGCCACAGGCAGTGGTAGATACCATCTCTTCAGCTAGAGCCCCCTCTACGAGGCGCCTCTATGCTCTGAAGTGGAACCTGTTCGTCGGCTGGTGTTCTTCCCACGGGGAGAACCCACGAACTTGCCCGATCAGAGTTGTGCTCTCCTTCCTACAAGAGGGCTTGGAGCGAAGGCTGTCTCCCTCCACCCTCAAAGTGTATGTTGCTGCAATATCCGCACATCACGATGTAGTTGATGATAAGTCCGTGGGGAAGCACAACCTGGTCATCAGATTCCTCAAGGGTGCTAGGAGGTTAAATCCACCTCGCGATTTGCACCCTGTACCCTCTTGGGACTTGACTTTAGTGCTTAGAGCGCTTCAAAGTCCTCCCTTTGAGCCTTTGCTGACAGTCGAGCTTAATATCCTGTCCATTAAGACAGCGCTCCTGTTAGCATTGGCTTCCTTCAAGAGGGTAGGAGATCTGCAGGCTTTTTCGGTCGACGAATCGTGCCTAGAGTTCGGGCCTGGCCTGTCTCATGTTATATTGAGACCCCGGTTCGGATATGTGCCCAAGGTTCCTACCACTCCCTTCGCGGACCAGGTGGTGAACCTGCAAGCGCTGCCCCAGGAGGAGGCAGACCCAGCCCTAGCTTTTCTCTGTCCCGTCCGGGCCCTCCGGGTTTATATAGACAGAACGCAAAGCTTCAGGACCTCAGATCAGCTCTTTGTTTGTTATGGAGGCCAGCAGAAGGGGAAGGCTGTCTCCAAGCAGAGGTTAGCCCACTGGCTAGTGGATGCTATCACCAGGGCTTATAAGTCCCAGGGTGAGCCCTGCCCACCCAGGTTGCGGGCTCACTCCACTAGGAGTGTTGCCGCTTCCTGGGCTCTGGCACAAGGCGCCTCGCTAACAGACATTTGTAGAGCTGCGGGCTGGGCGACACCGAACACGTTCGCTAGGTTTTATAGCCTACGTGTGGAACCTGTTTCCTCCCGAGTACTTGCTACGGCCAGTAATTAGAGGGAATAGGTGTGTCGGCTTGCGACGCCATTCCATGAGCGGATACGTGCGTCTTTTTGCTCCGTTGGTTACCCAACAAACGGCTAACCTCGGGAGATCCTCCTCCACCCCCTCCGGTGTCAGGCGTTGCGGACCGCCGGCACCAGGTCTGCTACCTTCAGTAAGGAGTTGCTAGTAGACTGGGTGCCTTTTTCTAGTGGTCCCTGCGGCGACCCATGATTGCCACGTGCAGTTCAGCCGTGTCTTCCCCTTGACAGACTCATTCTGTCGTCCCTGTTGAGTACGCTCCTCACTCCTCCGGACTGGGACTACCTTCAAGGACTGCCATATGTTTCACTACCCTGCGTGGTTAGTACATGTGTGTATTTGAGGGCCTTCCTCTAGGCTGCCTCAGCTTCCGCAGCGTTCCCCCCCAATTATTATTTTCCTTGGGGACGGGCACGCTTTCCCAGTGTTATCCAATATCCACTGATTGGGTCTTGCGGAACAGCAGTGTGATTCCCTAGCTAGCTCCCGCAAAAATTCTGGAAACTGCTGCAGGGTAGCTTAGCTGGGCGCTGGAAGGGGCCAGCACCATGGCGTTTTGGTAGGGATCCCAATTCGTCAGGGGAACTCCCCCGACGAGGCGTCGGAGTTCCCTGCTGACGAAAGGGAACGTCTCGGTTACGTATGGTAACCCTCGTTCCCTGAGTCCAGGGAACGGAGACGCCTCGTCCCGTCGCCATGTTGCTGTACCTTCGCGGAGGACTGGACACTGTTCGGCTCCTCAGCGAAAAGCATTGCGCAATGTTTACTTCCGCCTTTTATACCCGCGCTGGTAGGCGGGCCGCGGAATGCAAATATTGCATGCCAATTCAGTTTCTCTTTCATTGGCTCGTTGTTAACTCTCTCGAAGGCAATTGGCTCCCTAGCGTGATCCCAATTCGTCAGGGGAACTCCCCCGACGAGGCGTCTCCGTTCCCTGGACTCAGGGAACGAGGGTTACCATACGTAACCGAGACGTTTTCTCTTCTCGCAGTGGATCAGACACTTACGAGATCAAACATGGATATCTGTTTGGTTACCTCATAAAGGTTTGAAACAACTTGAGGGTGAGTAAATGATGACAGAATTTTCATTTTTAAGTGAACTATTCCTTTCAGACTTCTCTCTGTTCCTCAGCAAGAGTTGCTCTCGTCAGCTTGTGAACAGGTTTTAAGAGGAAACTCTTAACTGAGAACTATTACTGTCATTTAGGAGAACTCTTAGTGGTAAGATCAAATGTTTTGGTAACACTTTATAATAACATTCAGTTATAAGTCGTCTACAAGTGATTAGTAAATGATTAACTAATTATGTGCGAAACATCACTATGCGTTCATAAATGATTAATAAGTGATATGAATTTAAATGCAGAACTTTCACTTCATTGTATAACAGGGAAAAAAAATTTTTTGCCAGAAAACCTGAAAGAGTGACCAGCTACAACTCCAGTCTACAAGTCTGCTGCCTTCTTGATCACTGATCTGAGGACTACTGATCTGAGGACTACGTTGGCAAATCAACATTGAAAGTCATTTATTTGATAACCAACTGTTTGGCTTTACATTACCATCTCAGTCCACTTTAAAGCGAACTAAACCGAGATAATCCTGGGAGGTGATCTGGGACCGGTTCGTTTTTTTTTACTTTGGTTCGCTTAAAATGTCCATTGTGAACACACATCAGTCCGGGCTCGCTTGATTATTCCATTTGTGAATTCCAATGAGGTTTGGTCATCAGATGCCTCTGTAAATCGGCTGTTCATCATGGCTGCTTCTGGCAGATCTAAACAAATCATTCGTTCACAAGGTACACGTGCACGAATAGTCAATTATTCGATCTGTAATTATTATTAAAAAAAAAACACTATTCGAATTTTACTACATTTTAATGGTGTCAACAAATTTATGAATAAATAAAACGTCTTTCTCATTAAACGTCATTTAAATAAACGAAAATTGGATTTTTATGAGCCCAAATATTCTAACACAATATATTTGAAAAATGCCCATCTCTACTTCCGAACTGTGTAAGAGAGATGTGCCTGCATGCCTTGCCCGTTTAAAATTATTGGCCTTAAACATTTAACATGCAGCATTCAGGAAATTATTATTATTATTATTATTATTTTTAATTTTTTTGTGCCAATTACACTGACTAAGAAAGCAATAATTTTAAACTGGACAGTTTGTACACAAACACATTGTCAAATTAGTTAAATGTACTAGTTTTGTACATTTATACAGTTTAATGTATTTATATAGTTAAAATGTAATGAATTGAATGTGAATGGAGTGAATGGGTCAAGTCTGGTCTAAATGATGAAAAACAAACCTCTGTCATTTAAAACATGTGTTTGCTTATAGTAAACTTCACAAACAACACAACCCTCCTCCACATGATGGCATCTGAATCAGAATTCAAAGATCTCTTCTGGAATATTCATGGCCTGAAAGAAAGACTTTGCTGTGTTTCTACAAGAGACTGATATTGATGAGAAAGACTGGGATAAAATTACTAAGGCCTTTGGAAAGGAATATCACATGGAAAAACTGGAAGATGAGAAATTCAAAGGGCAACTGAACAATCAGAGGAGGACAATGCATTTAACCCCACTTCAGTTCAAACAGCAGAGGTGTTTCCATCCTTATTAATAAACCACACAGCCGTCTGGAATCATATAGTGATGGTGGAGATTATGCTTGGGTTCATGTTGAGATCGGCAGTCAGAAGTAAACCTTTCTGAGTGTGTATTACCATTCTAAAGGTGACCATCTAATCTGTGATCTCATGGTAAAGCTATTCAGCAGCTTCTTAACAAGTGAGTCAGAAGCTTTTAATATATATATGTTATATATATAATTCTCAGAATGGCACACATGGGAAGAAGAGCTTCCAAACCTACAGAGAATAACACTGCCTAGGTGTTACACACCAGCATCCTCCTCCATTATCGATATGCATGTCTTCTGTGATGCCTCGGAGAAGGCATTTGGCTCTGTAGCCTATTTACGGGTGGAAACGGGTGATGACATCCAAATTGCATTCATCATGGCGAGGTCACGGGCAGAGCCGATCCTGACCTCCCTGGGGCCCTAAGCAAAATTCTGTTTAGGGGCCCTCATACCTGACCCGTGAGCCATGAACCATTTGCCATTGCCACACAGTCACAGCTGACACCCCAGTGTTCCCACTACAATCCCTCCTTTAACTAGTTCTAGTGAAAATGTAATTCCTGATATCAGAAGACATTGTTACTAGTAAAAAGTTAATTCTTAATATCAAGAATTCACATTTTAAATAGTACAAATTGAATTATTGATATCAAAAATGCATATCCTGTGAATGAATAAAAGCTAAAATGGCGCCATAGCATGTCACTGTGTTTTTAAATGATAAAAGTAATTCTTGATACTCTTGATTCTTGATGGTTATTATTTACTGAGGGATGTGCATCCATATTGACCAGAATCTCCAGCCAATCAACATTTTAAATTCAATGGAGCCTATCAATAGTCAATGTCAATACATTGCTTTCCATATTGCGTTAGTGCAGAGTTGTAACTAAACCTTGACTTAGCGACTAGATAATCATCGTCTTGTTTTAAAACTATAATGAGGAGTGCCATCACGCCCATATTGTACTGGTCCCAACTCACAACAGATGTTTCTGCTGGAAAGTGCGCGTTTCATTTCATGCACGTTCATGATCGCATGTTAACGCGCGACGCGGTTATCTTTTCCGAGCTGCAATTTATAAACAAACACCGTTGTCCTTTGTCGTTTATTAAACATAATAAATCAACGCACATCAACTTAACTTTAGCCTACTGTTCTTTGCTGACATCAAACTTTGAGAGGAGAGCACACAAGTCTACCTGATAACTGTTGCCGCAATTAACTCTCATGGTGTTTTTTTCTCTCTCTTTTCGTGACCAGAAAGATAGTTCCGCTTCATTTTCTCATCGATATTATAAACATTGATTGACGCGCTTTGACACGAGGGGAGGCGGGGCCTTGAGTAATTTGCGGGGCCCTACGCACTTTGCGTAGTGTGCGTATAGGGCTGATCGGCTCTGGTCACGGGTGTCACCCAAGAAGCAACTCTCCATTCCACGCCTTGAACTCTGAACACAGAACTTACACTCAACCTCAGACAGACAATCATGTGGACCGATTCAACAACCGTATTACACTGGATACAGTCTGAGTCATGCAACTATGAAGTGTTTGTTGGCACGCGAATCGCAGAGATTCAAGACCTCGTTGGATACGAGAACTGGAAATACGTGGACTCAAATAACAACCCTGCCGACGATACAACCCGGGGTAAGACCCTCATAGATCTGTCCCACACCTGCAGATGGTCCAGAATTTCTGCACCAATCTCCAGACCACTGGCCAATCCACCCTTCAGTGCCAGTAGAAGATTCAGAAGAACTCCGTAAATCCACATTCTGTGGTAATGTCACAATCAGTCATGCCTCTTTACCTGATGTAGAAAACTGCAAATCATGGGACGACCTCATCATGACCACATATCAGTCTCAGCATGGTTCGGCAGCACCCCCTATGTCTGAAGACTGAAACTGCTGTACTCTAGACATACACAGACTGTTTCCTAAGGAAGTGCATGCCCTTAAAGCCAATAAATATGTGCATTCAAACAGTCGATTACACTCCCTTGCTTCCAACTTCACTCGAACCGGCTTCTGCACTGTACAATTTCCAAATTTGCCAACTGCATATAAGTGATGTTGGTCATCAAAACATGAAATCTGTATGAAACACATATAAACAAATGACACAAAATGTGTATAAATCCTATATGACTTTAATTTGACTAGCATATGACTCAATATAAGAACTTTAAATGATTTGTATATGAACATCAGTTATTTTCTACTAATACTATACACCATTGCATACTTTTGTCATGTAAAACTCATATAAGACTTTTTACAGTATTCATATATAATGCAAACATCCCCTACAAGTTGCATGTGTGCTATTTAGCATGAAGGTGGCCATAATCGGTCTGATTTTGTATAGGACATGTATTGGGCTTACATGAAACACAGAAGGTAATTCTGGCTGATTTAAGTAAGGAAGATATATGGTTGCTGTATATGAACCATGCAGGGTTTTTGTTTTCATATGGGTATATTCCCTGTGTTCTTCCTCTGTCTGATGTCGGATAGTGTTTCTCCTGAGTTTCTCCATGTAATGTTGTGTTATATGATTAAAGTCATCCTTCTACAGTGAGTACTTCTATGCACCACCTGACGTAACAACCTGGGGTCTCTTGCCTTAATAAAATAATTATTGACAAATGTAAAATTTAGACAATGATATGAAATTTTTTAAATCACTTAATTCACTGCATCAGTCCATTACCAGATATTTACAATGTTTAGAAGAATTATTATGCTTATAAACTTGCAACAAAAACAGTTACACTGTTTATGAAAATTATTTACTTTCAATAATTATGTTTATATAAGACATTTCTCCAAGAGGCTGGTGCCACAGGTCTACAGTATGCTGTTTTTTAATAGTGTGGTTTCATGTAACTTTGTAGTGTTTGGCCAGAGCTCTTCTCTGAGAGGCTTCCCATAAACACATTTTTTTTCTAGAACATTCCAATAATATTTTAGCCAGGGCCAAAGCCCCTGCTTTACCAATGTGTCAAACAGAAGGTTAGTTGTGAGAGGGCTACACCTGGCAGTTTACTGGTGGTATAGCAGTTTTATAACAACTTTGTTGTTTCACTTCAGAAAGTAGCTTATCGAGAATAATTACATTTAGAACTGATGTCACATCCATTTGAAAATGCTTGTATTTCAGGTGAGTGTCGAGTAACAGTAAAAGCGGTTGTAAATAACACGCACCTGGCTCTGACTTCTACTTCCAACTTTTCCTCATGTAGGCTGAAGAAGGGTTTCTTTGGTGTTAAAGTGATGTTGAATGCCGGGAGAACTTGGGATCAAGGATAAATAGGGTTATTCAAACCATGCATGCCAGCAGCTGAATGTCTGCACCATGAAGAATGTAAATAACTTACATTATTTCTTTACTTCAAACACCACGCTGAATGTGTTTTCTTCAACATCAAACTTCGCAACAACTTTCCATAGGAATTAAAAAAGATATATTTAATTCCAGAATTGGTGTACAGTAGATATTAGCTTCACACATTAAATGTTTACAACACAAGACAAAATAATAACTGAACTTATACAAATAATCTTGTTCAAAAGTTTATATGCGCTTGACTGTTAGAGTAGTTCAATAACTTACTTACATCTGTTACGGAACATCAAAATCAGAGGAGTTAGCATATATTAAGCAGATATCTTAATACTCTACTCATATAATGAGAGTTAGTTGGCATGTAATTTCAAAGTTACTTACAGTCAACATCATTTCTAAAGGGGACCATCAAAATAAAGTGTTACCAAAAATGAAAACACAAATCTAATGGTTTTCTTTGCATAATTGGTCACAGCAGGCCAGCTGGCAGTCTTGCCTGGGCCCGGGACGAGATAATCTTATAAGAAGATAAGATTATAATCTAAGAGATAATCACGGCAGATGGATGCCGGCGTATGACGTAGGACGTAGCGTTTGATTTAACTATACTTCGTTCTACGTCACAACGCTTCCTGCGCTACGACCTACGCCGACATCCATCTGCCATGAACGTGCGACGACCGTTGCCGGAAGCAAGACATTTTCATTTATAAAGTTTTAAATATGTATACTTTTACGACAAAACTGCACGGATTACACTCAGAAGGCCTTCGTTTATCCCCCTGGAGCCGGATGGATTACTTTTGTGAAAGATGCATGCACATTTTCGGACTTGAAGCAGCCGGACCCCATTGCTTCACATTATAACCACTGAAAGATCTAAGACATTTTCTAAAATAACTGCAAATGTGTTCGTCTAAAAAAATGATGGACATATGCATCTCAAACGGCTTGAGGGTGAGAAAACTATCCCTTTAATGTCAGCTGAATGGGCGGAAGGCTTTTTAGAGAAGATAAGGCAACGTTGTTGTTTTTTTAGCACAATTCACACCCCGCCGTAATTCAGGAGAAAAAAATAAATAAAAATCTCCAAATGCTCTACGTGAAACTGCGGTCTTCTGACCTTTCACTATTGTGTCAATTGATTTTGATTAATATGTGCGAGGGAGAGAGAGCAAGACAGCGGCTCGATGGTGTTTTTAGCCCCCAATGGCTCCTTCCATGCAGCTAACCCTAACCTCAACCTTAAACCTACCCATCCCCTCGCTGCCTGGAAGGCGCTGTTGGGGGCTAAAAACACCAAGACAAAAAGAAATTAAATGCAGGAAAACCCCTGACAAGGCTCGTAAACGTTAGCTACGCTGTTTCTTACCTTGTGTGGCGGGGTAGTGGAAGGGCAACAGTTACACTTATGGACAACATAAAAAGCAGACTACGCCACCCCGTCACGTGAACGGGGAAATTTCATAAGACACACAGGTTCGCTACCACAGAGGACAAGAGACGTGGATCTGAATACAAAATACTTTTATTTTCACAACAATAATTATTTTAAATATATAAAAACTGTCGACTCAGGGGGCAAGAGCTTACACCACTTCGGTGTGCACCAGTCCAAAAATAAATAAAGAAAACAAACAACCAAATACTTTCAGGCTGAGGCTTAGGGCAGCTAGCTGGGCAGTGAGTATCCTAAGACCACACCACTCACCAAATTCCACTCCACACAAACACTCACTCTCACACTCACTAAGTGAAGGAAATGCAGGTGCCAACGGCAAAACACTCGGTGAAGGAAACACCACCACCAAAAGGGCAAGGACAGCTAGCTTCCCTACACCGGGGGCCTTCAGCTCCTGGAAAAAAAAAATATATATATATATATATATACTTCACATTTAGCCGCAGACACTTGTATCAACAAGTTATAGTAGAACAAGTTCAAACTACAAAGGAGGTCAACACTTGGCAAATTACTGGCCACAGAAGTTAAACAGGCTGGTATGACCCAGAGTTTATGTCAAATTGCCATTGAAGCAGCCATCTGCTATAAACAAAAATAGAATAAAAATGCTGAAATTTAAATTCATGAGTTTAAGGGTTAAAAGCTCCAAGTCATAGTGAGATTGTCCATCCTCTACAATGAAAACAACAATTAATTAAACAAACAAACAGATCAAATCACAGAAAAACAAATCCCAAAGAGAATGCATCAAAACAATAACGAAACGGTCACATCGTAGTATTAATGGCAGCAGAACAAACAGTGCAGTCTAACAACGTTGTCTAGGGAGCATTTGCCCCGCAGTCCACAGAGACAAACCAGTCACGAGCGGATTGACGCACTAAAAACAGACAAAATTAATAAATGAATTGAAAAACACCTACCTCATAATGTTCAAGAGGTTAGATACAGTATACATACCCAATAGTAGATCGCTAGACCCACAGAATATTCAGTTCCTCACAGCCTCGTTCATAATAGGCAAACCGCAAATGTACAGGTGTTCCATCTGATCAAACACATGAGCTGCACTGTGATGGAAGCATAGGTTACCGGGGATCACACCAGAACAAACATTAGTCCGTTGGAATAAACATACCTGTAATAAGGACAGCCTGCACCCAAGAGCAACGTTGCACCAATCCAGACCTTAACCTGGCTAAAACATATACAGCCCCGCCTTAATAGTACATGTGTACTAGCAGCAACATTAGCCAAACAGCTAAGTACATACCTCCAGCAGAGCTGTGCGCACACCCACACAGAAACGAAAGTGATAAGGATGCATACCCAGGTGGCCTGAACTCCACCTTAAATAGGCCAGGGATGGCTGCCGATAGGCTGTCACACCCATCACTCAGGTGACAACCACAAATAGGGCGGGATCTAACCCGCCTTGCCACAATCTACCTCTAGCTCTTGCATCGTCACCCCGACGATGGACCAACTCCCATTACCGCCAAGAAATGACCTAGTGCCAGGGCCTAAAGAGGGCAGAGACAGAATTAGACACAGGGGCCACCATAGAGACACCACCCCTCACCACTTCCGCTGCCCGAGGGAGGTGGTGTCGATTATTAGAATGATGACCAGCAGTAGCTCCCCCCGTCTGTCGCAAGGCAATTCCACTATTACCAGGTTGATCTACAGTTAAAGGGATAGTTCACTTTGAAATAAATTTTTGGTATGTTTTAGCTTACCTCAAGGGCATCCAAGATGTAGGTGTCTTTTTTTCCGCAGTAGTTTCAATTTTGATATTTTTAGGTCAAACCGTTCTTGTCTGTCAGTCATATAATGCAGGTCTATGGTCATTATCTCAAAACACAAGCACAAAGTCCAAATTAAAACAATTCCCCATCGTCCAAATTAAACAATTCCCCATCGTAAGTACACATTGATGGCCTAAGACACGAAACGAGCGGTTTGTGTGAGAAAACGAACAGTATTTATATCGTTTTTACCACTTATACACAGCCATGTCCGAGTGATCTGATCTGACGTGTGCGCAGACTGGTGCATAGATATATACACACTAGATGTCGCCTTGTCTACGGCAGTTCATTGGAACGAATGTCTTTAAGGCGACATCTAGTGTATATATCTATGCACCAGTCTGCGTACACGTCAGATCAGATCACTCGGACATGGCTGTGTATAAGTGGTAAAAACGATATAAATACTGTTCGTTTTCTCACACAAACCGCTCGTTTCGTGTCTTAGGCCATCAATGTGTACTTACGATGGGGAATTGTTTAATTTGGACGACGGGGAATTGTTTTAATTTGGACTCTGTGCTTGTGTTTTGAGATAATGACCATAGACCTGCATTATATGACTGACAGACAAGAACGGTTTGACCTAAAAATATCAAAATTGAAACTACTGCGGAAAAAAAGACACCTACATCTTGGATGCCCTTGAGGTAAGCTAAAACATACCAAAATTTTATTTCAAAGTGAACTATCCCTTTAAGGATTCCATTACCAACTCTGGCCAATTCCACTACCAATTCTTGACCACTATTTCAAGGACAATTAGGAAGAAAACAAATAAAAAGCTTTTATGTAACTCAAATATTACATATTTGTTAATTATTCCGTAATTGAATGCCCTGGGTTCTTCCCTACCCTGGGCCCGGGACAACAGACCCGTTTGTCCCCCCCTATCAGCGGGCGTGGTTCACAGTAGTGAGAGGGTATCTTTCAGAGAGAATCCCGTTGTCTGCACTTGCGTTGGCACTGATGTGCACTACAACACCATCTGAGTTCTGATTGTTCCATGGAGGAATATATTAAAAAGTATAAATAATGAAATAACATTTTGGGATGAAATGAAATGAAGCTAATTTTAAGATTTTAAGATGTAAGATATTTACCTGAATCTCAAGAGTTATGTTGCTGTTGAAAGCTTGGAATTCATGATTGGATACAAAAGCCCTGTAATAAACTGAGAGATTCAGAGACAGAAAGTGAGAAGTAATAGTGATACAGACTTGTCAAGTCAAGTCAAGTCAAGTTTATTTGTATAGCGCTTTTCACAATACAGATTGTATCAAAGCAGCTTCACAGTATTAAATTAAAATAATACAACAAAGTTTGTTTCAAGAGGAATTTATTGATTGATAAAATTAAATTAAATATCCCCAAAATATCCCCAACTGAGCAAGCCAAAGGCAACAGTGGCAAGGAACTGAAAAACTCCATCAAGTGACCTAATGGAGAAAAAAAACCTTGGGAGAACCCAGGCTCAGTCAGGGGCCAGTTCTCCTCTGGCATTTATGAGCTAGAGGCCGGATTGTAGTTTGAACTGTAGGATTATATGAATGCCTGGCTGAAGAGATGCGACTTTAATCTAGTTTTAAACTGGGAGAGCGAGTCTGAGCAACGAACAGTATCAGGAAGACTATTCCAGAGTTTTGGAGCCAAATGTGAAAATGCTCTCCTTCCTTTGGTGGTTCTGGATATCCTAGGTATAACCAAAAGCCTTGAATTTAGTGATCTTAAAGAGCACGATGGATTATAGGGCGATAGAAGATCTGTTAAATAGACTGGAGCTAAGCCGTTTACTTATAACTTATAACTTGTAACTTAACAAGCACGGTGCTTAAGAATAGAATCAATTTGCTAGAATCAATTTGATTTGATACAGATTAATTGGCTCCTTGTCACATTGGTTTGGGTTTTGTTTGTGTTCATGTCTTTTATTTTGTAATTTGCCTTAGTCATGTTCCCTGCTTCCTGTTCCTGTTTCCTTGTGAATGTGTCATGTTCTGATCATAGACTGTAAAAAAAGATGGAGGACGACCCTTCGCTCTCTTCCACTGGTGGAAAGTGAAGCCACCAGTGTCCCGATATGGCGCTGACATCTCGGGACCTGAGTCTGCGCAGTAGCGGTCTGTGGACCAGACCTGCACAGTAGTGAGCAGGAAGTAAAGCCGCAAAATCAAGGCCCCACCCTCACTCTCGCAGAATCAATCGCAAGCACATGCTCCTGCACTTGTTTTCATGAATTATAGAAATTTAGACATTCAATTTAATGCTCCAATCTCCTCAGTCCTCCGAAGATCCCGAAAAAAAGTCTGTTGGTGCTTCAGTGACTACTTCCCTCAGAGAACCTGTCAATCACTGTCAATCATGATGTCACACCACCGCATCAAATAAAAGCAAGCACTTCAACTTACATCAGTGTGATAAAAAAAAATAAAAAAAAATACAGTAAATGACAGAAACCATCTTTGGAAAAAAAATATTTGAAGTGTAAATTAATTGTTTAGTTGGTCTCACGTGCCATTAAATAACATGGGGAGGCGGGGTTTATGACCTATACTAGGACCAGTCCCCGGGGGCGATCGAGACGCTTTGGCTTCACTTTTCAGGGCTTGTGTGGCACACTTGGTTCTGATTGGTTGTTTTAATCATGTGTCACGTTCTTATTGGTTCATTGCTTTCAGGTGTTTCTTGTTAAGTCTGTGTATAGCTCTCATGTTTCATTGTTCCTTTGTCTAGCTTTGTTTCCTGTAACTAGTGATGGTGAAATGAAGCATAAAGTCAAAGTGGTATCATTACACAAAACTTTTCAAGGTGCACACTAACGACATCTTGTGATCAAAAGGTGGAAAATCTGCCTTTACGTCCCAGATGACCAAGCCATTATTTGGTTGTTTCATAATAAATCAGTTTGTGCTACAAAAATCACAAGACAATACAAGTATTTTGTCTATATAAATTAAGTTTTCACATATCATTGAACTTAAACAATATGAATAAATGACTCAAAAAATGAGAAAATTGTCTACTACATGCACAAAACTACACGTTTAATATTCGTATTGTGTTTTATTCTTATCAAAGAAGCGAATGACTCTTGAACCTGCGCAAGTGGTTCGCGCTATTTTTGAAACAGAATACGAAGCAGTCACGTGGTTTGTGCAAAAATTAAGCTTTGGACGTTTTTTTTTATACAAGCTTCAAAGCCTCGGTGTTGAACGTCACGTCACTTCCTGTAACCACTGTTTGGTGAGTTTAATATAAAAATGATCATGTTTGTCTTATAGTTTTGTTTATTTTGTATCACGTTTAAATAATAAACTGCACTTATAGATTCAATTCACTGCCGCTTGATCAGAGGTGGTAAAGTGATCTGTTGTGCCACATTAAAGAGCCCCAAAACAGTATATGTTTGAATTTCGTAATAAAATTGACAGATCTTTAAAGCTGAGTCTTGGTTTCATATCAAGAGCAACAAAGCACAAAGCTTACTGTGATTTATTGGATAGGAGGCAAAATATGCTGTGTTCAGCATAGACTGAAATATCTATTCTTGGGATTTAAGCATTCAGCTCTTCAAAATGATAATTGAATAAAATCGAGAAATCTTTCATTTTAACCTTGCTCTAGAGTGCTTGGTAGTCATGCAGCTGACCAAACCTGCTGAAAAAAGATTCGGAAAAATCTGTGAGACTGGTTGCGGAATTTGGGAGTTTCCACAAAGCTGAGAAAATTATCATGGTGTCAAACGGTCTGGATACATCTTCCTTCAAACTGATAAACCGCTTTACAACCCTGGAGACACAGGATTGATCTTATGAAAAGAGAAGAAAAAAGATTGTATGTGCTAATTACTTATCTCAAAGCTTTACCTGATTTACATTTCTAGTTTCTACACACACAGACAATAAATACACTTGGTCTTCTGAGCCAACCTCAATGGTTTTGAGATCACTATAGTAGTTGTCTGAATTGAGGATGTCAGAATCCCGCGTCAGGACGGATTCCTTCCCAAATGAATAGACAATGATTTTGACTGTGATTGGCTCGGACAGGCTGTGCGCCTCTAGAAAGATATTCAGTTTGGTTCCAAGTCTCAGTCTTGCTGGAACTAGCATGATAAACCTGAGAGAGAAAACAAACACTTTCATTACAAAGTCCTTATCAGCTTTGCATAAAGTAAAAATGCATGCATACTGGATCACCTGCTATCTGCTTTATGTTTTTGTATGTGTTAACACTGACGAGACTGGAAAGTTATGTACTTACTCTGGTGCCGAGTCAAGAGCTTGATTGCCACTGTAAACACAAACAAAATACTTAACATTTATCATGTCGTTCCAAACCCACAAGACTCCCGTTCATCTTCAATGCCAAAACTATATTTTTAATGACACATCAGAGATTTCTGCTATCCACCCAAAACTTTGACGTTCATAAAAACATTGTACAAGTAATCTATATTATTGAGCAGTATAATCCAAGTCTTCTGAAGAGCAGATCATTTCATATATTACAAACAGATTTAATTTACACTGTAAAAGTTATTAAGCAAATAAAACAAAGATTTTTTTTGAGTGTTTTACAAAAAAAAAACTGTTTTAGTCTTTCTACTTAATAATTTCATGTTTTAATTCAATGTGTTCAATGCTGTTGCGAAAACAAGTGTTTACTTTTTTTATGTATTTGTTTAATTTAATCTATTCTAATCTATTTTTAGTTTAATAAATTAAACTACTGAAACTAGTTACCCAAGATTGTCCTCATCTGTCTTGTTGTTATTTGATTCATAAGTGAAACAAAATAAAAATAAATAAATCACAAATCAACCTACAAATTCAAGAATCCTGGTAATTGGATACCAACAATATCCATAAAAGCCGTGGAATAAGCAGCCTCAAAATGCGAAGATGGCAACAGTGGGAAAGCTGAAATAAGAAACATCCCTCCTTCTCCTTCTAAAGCAAAATAAATTAAAAAAAAATAAAAATTTGGGAAAAAAAACTCAAACACAAGCTCTCTGATTGGTGAGGAGACCACATAGAAAGCAGTAGAGCTGTCAAGATTTGAATAGTTGAGTTGAAAAAAATCTTTTTTTTTTTTATTTTTTCATCAAATCAATTTACGATCCATGACGATTAACCGGAAAAAAAAAACAGAATCGCATTATTAGAATGCATGACTGTCACACTCACACACATCAGATGGACTTTGTTTTCAGTTTGCACCATTTGTCATTTACATTTATATAGCGCTTTTAACAATATAGATTGTTTCAAATGAGCTTTACAGTGATAATAGGAAATTTAACAGAGATTGTTTTGGCTTTACAGCAGCTCTAGAATAAAGTTATTCTCCAGCTAAAGTTATTACCTTGTTTGTTATTACCTTGTTACCTAAATACCTTGTTTGTCTCTTGTATTTAAGTTCCTGTGTTTCAGTTCTTAGATTCGTCTAAGAATATGAGTGGTTGTGCTTAACCTGTTTGGATCTATGTTTGCCTTTTGTATTATATATTAAATACGTTTATTTGATGATTATCAAATGACTATCATTTGATGACTATAAGATGACTTTCATCTTCATCGCTGTGTGCCTATCTACAACCGCCAGTTGTGACAATGAAATTTGAAATCATAATATGTAATGGTACTATTATGAGGGCAATCTGACCAATCATAACACTGCATTTTGTCTGAAAAACACACAGGAGAGTTAGTAGATGTCAGTGTACTCAAACTTAAAATATGGTGTGCATCGACGTCTTTCTGCGGTTGAAACAACAAACCTTCTGTTGTTCGTTCATGTTTATTACGTGCTATAACTAGAAGAGATGATGATCGGTTCACATGCTGCTTAAAGTGAGGTGCTACATACAGTATAAAACATTATTTCACATCAAAAGTAACTGCTCTGTCTTATCTGTTGGCGTGTTGTCAGTGCCCTCTTTGCTCTACGATGGATAGCGGAGTAACCCCTTCAGCCGTGACATATTCACGATACAGCACTAGCCTCCAGCCTCCAGTATTGTTTTTTTATAAAATGGTTACCACACAATACAAATATTAAAGCCAAAAAAAATGTATCAATGCATCTTTCATGAAGTAAAATCACTAAAAGCCTTCCTTCCGCTAGAAAAAAAAGTCCCTGACCGTGAACAGCAACAGAATTTTCCTATGCGTCATCTCATGGGGCTCAAATGAAAAACAGACTAACTGCTCCCATACACTGTGTCATTATTTCTGTTTAACATTTCCAGCACATCTACTGAGATGTACACAGTGACGAAGTGATTTTGCCAAGTTAGACATGATTTTGTTCCAGGAACATGTACTGTAAACAACATATAATAACAGCATTCATTGGTGGACAGGTTTGCTCTCATTGGCTGCTAGGCTGTAACAACAGCACTCTGTATACCTTGTCTAACCTCTCGAAAAAGGTGATGTTGTCAAACTTACCTCCGTTTATCTCTGATAAAGCAATAATAAATGCTGAATTCGCAACGCTTGATGTGTCTGTAAAAAGGTGTCTGTAAGTCAATGAAAGACTTTGTCTGTGGAAAATATGATCACATTAAAACTAGGGGTGTGAACCTACACTGGTCTCACGGTTCGGTTCGATTACGATTATCATGTTATCGATTCAGTTCAATTTGATATCACAATGCATCACGATGCACTGTGTAGTCATATAGATTCAAGTGGTTATATAAAGTCAAATTTTTTATTATTATATTTAAATAGTCATATAAATTCAAATACTCTTATGTATTGTTATTCATATTTTGCTATTATGTATAGTTGGTTACCATTTATTAAGTAAAGATGTCTATGTTAATATCACTTAAACCTGCGAATACGGGCGGGTGACGTTAGGGAGCAGTGGTGAGCTGCAGGGAGTTTCACTATTGATAAAGAAGAAGTCACACTGCCAGCCATATCAACATATTGTTCATTTTATTGTTGTCTTTGTTGATTTTGCAGGTAAGATGAGTGATGGGACATCGCAACTGTTTTATAATGTTTAAATGTGAAGTTGATCTGTTTGTTTGATGCCTTTGTGTGGTTAATCGGTAAAAATAACCGCATCGACGCACCCGCGGCTGGAATTCCATGCGAGTGATTGCCGCGGCTGGAATGCGGCCTACTCGGTTGCGCGGTAGATCGCGATCTCAGAATGATTATCAATTTAATGCACACAATGTTGTCTTTACAGATAGTTAAGTAACATGTGATCTGTAATTCTTTGTGTCATGACATTCAGTCATTGTGGGTATTATGTGACTAAATGCTATTTAAAGAACAGAGCTTACAATCACATAGTTAAATATAGGTACTTTAAGAGCTTGTATACAGTTTAAATGTGAATTGAGCATTAGTATCTGATTACTGAAAGATTAATATCATTTAGTGAAATGCAAATGTTCTTATTTCCTGACATACTGTAGTTCTGAAAAATGCATATCAGAGTAATGTGTATAATGTGAGTTTATTGAACAGAGTTTCACTATTGATAAAGAAGAAGTCACACTGCCAGCCATATCAACATATTGTTCATTTTATTGTTGTCTTTGTTGATTTTGCAGATTTTGCAGATACAGTGTGACAGAAATAAACACTATATGTGCCACCAGAAAACACTGCCTCTTCTGTGTGTGCAACATAATCATGGCGAGCCAGCCAGGAGGAATGCTGATTGGATGTGAGAGAGACAGCTCCTCCTTGAGACGAACCTAGAAATTCATCAATAAGGTACATCGTAGAGACAAAAAAATATATATATAAAAAAATGGAACAACTTCAAGACTGTGTTAGCTCCAAGTTTCTGGCGTTGGAGAAGCCTGACCTGATAAAAGTCTGCCTCCATCTAAAGTGCAGCGAACCGTCGGGTGAAGGTTTTCCAGGCCAAACAAGGCGAGCACTGATCAGACTGGCGGAGGAAACATTGGATGAAATTGAGGAAAGTTTAGAAGCGGAAGAGTATGCAGAGTACCTTAATGAACTTCTGTCTTTCATCGAGTCCCTTAAGAAACCAGCTGGGCTTGAAGCGCCACCAGTAACCCAGGCTGAGATAGAGAAGCTAAGAAAAGAGTATGCAGAACTACAACAGACACATGCAATTGCTCGTCACGCATTAGAGGAACAGATCGAGCTACTAGAAGAAAAACGTCAGAGAGGAAAAGTTGAAACAAATGTGAAAGAGCACGCCACACGACACAATTCGATTCCTGAAGTTACTATGAGGAGGGAGTTCCGAGTCTTTGGACAAATTGGGGAGGCTGGCCAAAAGGAAAAATTGTCGTACACTAGCCTCAACAACCAGATCGAATCAGGAGTGAGAAAGGGGTACGCTGAGGCAGAAATTATTGAAGCGGTTATCAGAGCAGTGAGTCCTGGCCTTCCCCTCAGGGAACTCCTTGAAATAAAGCGAGACCTCACACTTTCCACATTGAAGACCATCCTCAGAGGACATTATAAAATAGATTCTTCATCAGATCTACTGCATAGGCTCATGAACATCTCACAGGAACCCAAGGAGTCTGCTCAAAGTTTTCTCTTCCGAGCCATCGAACTGAGGGAGAAACTACTGTGGACATCTGGAGATGAGCAGGATGGAGAACAGTTTAGCCCTGAGCTCATTCAACGGAAGTTCCTTCGCTCTGTGGAGACAGGGCTCCTGAATGATGCTGTTAAATTTCAAGTCAAACCATACCTCAGTGATCCTAAAGTGGCAGATGAAGTGCTGATTGAGAAAATTGGTGAAGCCGCTAATCTGGAATTGGAGAGACAAACCAAGTTAAAGAAAGCAGCGACTCCAAAGTCTCTCAGACTAAGTGAAGTTCAAGCAGTAGAACACGTCTGTGGCACTGAGCGACATATGAGCAGCGAGACTCACGACCAGAGGAAAGAAACATTGATGAAAGACATCACTGGTAAAGAAAAGAAGAAACCGGTACAAAGCAAAGAGACTGACAACGACACTACCAAAGCGATTGAAGATCTCAGAGCAAACGTCATGGAAATGACCAAAGTGTTCAGAGAGACAATGGAAGCGACCAGATCACAGTTTCAGCCACCCGTGACTCCACTACGAACTGAAAGGAGGCCCAAAGGCTGCCGTTCATGCCAGGAGGCCCATAGAGGTGAAGAGTGCAGGCACTGTTATCGCTGCGGACAAGATGGACATCTGTCACGGGGCTGTCGACAACGGAGGCCGGCATCGGGAAACGGGAGGGGACTGCTGAACTGGACCCCACAGTAGTCCATTCTGTCCTCGGGTCCCAAGCGAGCTCAGAAGTGCTACAGACATCTAGACCTGTTCTCAGCAAACAAGGCAGTAAAGAAAATAACACTCAACCTATTATTTGTACAGATGAAATCACTCCTGTTGATGAGTCACTGTCACTTACCACGCCTGGACTTTTGAACATTATTGGAAAAAGGTGCCTGATCCACTGCTTGCTGAATGATGTCGCAGTTGAAGCCTTATGGGACACAGGAGCCCAAGCCAGTATTATCAACGCGGACTGGAGAAAACGACACTTACCACATACCACTGTCAGACCGATTGTGGAGCTCCTAGGGCCAGGAACACTGACTGGATTGGCTGCCAATCAAACAGAGATCCCTTTTGATGGTTGGGTGGAAGTGAGCTTCCGATTGAGTGATGATACAGACACAGAAGGGACCCTGCAAGTACCCATGCTCGTGGCAAGTGATGGTAGTGTGGCTAAAAAACCCTATCATCGGTTATAACATTATCGAGGAGATAATTTCCAGGTGGGAGAAACAGAAACCACGATACAGTACTGTCTGTAGGGTAAGCAAAGCTTTCTCTATATCGATAAATAAGGCAAGATCAATGCTTAACCTGTTGAAGACTGTAAATTCAAATGTGACTGTTGGAATGGTGAGAGTGGGTAAGCAAAAGATTCAGCTCAATGCAGGGCAAATAACCACTGTCTATGCACAAGCACACCTTGCAGGGCAATTCCAAGAACAAAGCCTGTTATTTGCTCCAAGTGAACCATCTCCACTACCTGAGGGTTTGGTAATGCAGGAAGGCGTAGTCAAAGTCGGTACAGGGAAGACAGCGAAAGTGCCAATTGCCATTGCTAATACAGCCAAGCACCCAGTCATACTTACGCCACGACTCATACTAGGCCACCTGGAAGTGATAAAGACCACTTACCCAGTAGCAACAGACTCTTTCCAGGGAAATGAGACTCGGAGGGAGCAAGTGATAGAACAGCCAACATCCACGGTGCAGACATGTGGGGTGGGTGTTACACCGCAGCAATCAAAGAGACCAAGTCATTGGGATCCCCCATTAAAACTTGAACACTTAACAGAGTCACAGCAACAGATTGTACGACAACTGTTAAAGGAAGAGTGCAATGCTTTTGCTTTTGATGATAATGACGTTGGTTGCATCCCCTCACTTAACATGCATATCACACTCCATGACAAAACACCAGTTCAAAAGACTTATATCTCTGTGCCCAAGCCACTTTTACAGGAGGTGAAAGAGTACCTGCAAGATCTGCTGAACCGAGGGTGGATAAGCAAGTCAAGATCCCCTTACTCCTCACCAGTGGTATGTGTGAGGAAAAAGGACGGGAGCCTGAGACTTTGCTGCGATTATCGCGAGCTAAATCGTAAGTCTGTACCGGACAGGCACCCCATTCCCAGGATCCAGGATATGTTGGACTCCCTGAGCGGCAGTTCTTGGTTTTCGGTCTTGGACCAAGGGAAGGCCTATCACCAAGGATTCCTTGATGCAGAGAGCCGACCCCTTACAGCCTTTATAACACCCTGGGGACTATTTCAGTGGAACAGGATTCCATTTGGCCTTAGCTCAGCTCCAGCCGAGTTCCAGAGGAACATGGAAGCTTGTCTGGAGGATCTGCGAGATGTTATCTGTCAGCCTTACCTGGATGATAACCTGGTTCATAGTACTTCTTTCGATGATCATGTGAACCATGTTCGCACAGTCCTCCAGAGATACCAGAAACATGGAGTCAAACTCAGCCCACACAAGTGTGAACTGTTTCAAAGGAAAGTGCGTTTCTTGGGCCGCATGGTGTCTGAGGATGGATATTCCATGGACCCAGCTGAAATAGCCCCAGTACAGGCCTTGAAGCTCAGAAAACCAGCTACAGTAGGAGACCTGAGGAAAATGATGGGATTCCTTTCCTATTACAGAACATACATACCCAATTTCTCTCGCCTGGCAAGATCTCTCTATCAGCTGATAGCCGTACCACCACAAAGTACGCCACCTGCCGAGCCTAAGAGAAAGGAAAAAAGAGTCAATACCAGGTCAAAAGGGCAGGCATCCCCCAGCACACCTATAACTTGGACACAGACACATCAAGATGCATTGAACACACTGATTGACCACTTAACAGAGCCACCAATTCTTGCTTATCCTGACCTGACTCTACCATTTGTCCTCCATTGTGATGCGTCACAGGACGGTCTGGGGGCAGTCCTTTATCAAAAACAGAAAGGAAAGATGTCAGTGATTGCATATGGGTCAAGGACACTCACACCACCTGAGAAAAACTACCACATGCATTCAGGAAAACTAGAATTCCTTGCTCTCAAGTGGGCCATTTGTGAACGCTTTAGGGATTATTTGTTCCATGCTCCACATTTCGAAGTGTACACAGACAATAATCCCTTAACGTACATTTTGACAACAGCCAAACTCAATGCAACAGGGCATCGTTGGGTCGCAGAACTGGCCGATTTTAATTTCACCATCAAATATCGTCCAGGAAGATGCAATGCAGATGCAGATGGCTTGTCGAGGATGCCTCTGGACATTGAGCAATACATGAAACTCTGCACAGAGGAGATCAATCAAGATGTCATAAGTGCTACAGTGCAGGGTGTGATTTTACTATTCAAGGATGCTCCTCTGTGGACAAGTGGAATTGATTTAAAAGCTGTACACCTGGTGGAAGACGAAATCTCACTGCCCACTAATCTGTGTCTTTCGCAGGAGCAGATCAAACAATCTCAAGAGAGGGACCCTGTTATCAGCCGTGTCCTGGAGTACAAAAAGAATAACAGTCGTCCATTTGGCAGAACTCTAAAAAAAGAACCTCATGATGCCAGACTCCTGCTGAAACAGTGGACACGACTGCACTTGAGCAATGACGGAGTCCTGTACAGAAATTCAGGAAAGAGAAACCAACTGATTCTACCGAGAGAACATCATCAAACGGTTTACAGAGAGTTGCACCAGGAGATGGGGCATCTTGGAACTGAGAGGACTCTAAGTTTAATACGTGAGAGATTCTATTGGCCCCATATGCAAAGAGAGGTGGAGCACTTTGTGACACGTGAATGTGAGTGCCTGAAAAGAAAAAAACCTAATAAGATTACTAAAGCCCCATTGGTTACAATTCAAACTACATACCCTTTCCAGCTGGTATCCATTGACTTTCTTCACCTTGAGAAGTGCAAAAATGGTTATGAGTACATACTTGTTGTGATGGACCATTTCACACGTTTTGCTCAGGCTTACGCCACAAGAAATAAGTCCGCAAAAACGGTGGTGCAACATGTCTTTGGTGATTTTGCCCTCAAGTTTGGCTTCCCTGAGCAAATCCATCACGACATGGGAAGAGAATTTGAAAATCATCTGATGGATCAGTTGCAGAAGGTTTGTGGTGTGCGTGGGTCTCACACAACCCCCTATCACCCAATGGGCAACGGGCAAGTTGAAAGGTTCAACAGGACGCTCTTGTCCATGCTCAGGACACTGAGTGATACGAAGAAGGCTGACTGGAAGAATTCGCTGTCCAAAGTGATCCATGCATACAACTGCACCCGCTCTGAAGCGACTGGGTTCTCTCCATATTACCTGCTATTCGGACGTTCACCTCGGCTTCCCATCGATCTCATGTTTAACCTGCAGGCGAATGAGAAGCAGCTGAGTTATGCAGATTATGTGGCAAACTGGCAAACACGAATGCAGGAAGCCTATCAAATTTCATCAAAGACTGCCGAGAAAGAGGCCTTGCGAGGAAAAAAATACTATGACAAGAAAGTCCATGGTGTTGAACTTTGGCCTGGCAACAGAGTCTTACTCAGGAACTTAAGTGAAAGAGGAGGGCCAGGTAAACTGCGCTCACACTGGGAAGATTGTGTGTATACAGTAATGAGTAGGAAAAGTCCTGATGGTCCAGTGTACGAGATCAGACCAGAGAAAGGAGGACCGAGTCGAGTGGTACACCGGAACCTCCTGCTGCCCTGTGACAGTTTACCTGTGGAAAAGCCGGACTCAAGAGAATGCCAAACACAGAAACGAAAGCACACAGCAAAGAGCAGGAAGGCACCAGAACAACAAACCAACCCAGACTCAGACAGTGATGATGACGAAGAGTATGAACTCTGCTGTAAATTTCGTCCCAGTTCTAAACAAAATGGAAAACCCATCACGCTGAATCCTGAGGCAGAACCATTCGAACCAGCAATAATAAATGATGACTTACCCGCATACCTACCTGATTCTGGAGAAGAAGAGAATCCAGACATCACCGGGGCTGAAGAGGAGAATGTTCCACAGGAGGATAGTGTTTCTGAGGAGGAGGATCAAGATTCTGTGAGTGAACCGGAGGTGCCACAACCATCAACTTACCCAAAAAGACAGAGACATCAGCCAAAAATGTTGACTTATAATGAACTGGGAGAACCGACAGTAGTACGGAGGAATCTAGTTCTGAAGGAGATCGACTTCCAGACTGCCTGTGGTCAGAACCTGTGGAGGCCATGGACTTTAATAAACGACAGGATGGTAAACTAAAGGCAATCAAATATCACAGCAGGAAAAAGGATAGAAGAGGAAAACAGAAAGATATTACATACCTGAGACCTGTAAAGTAAACAGGAAAAAGAAAGAGGTAACAAGACTAAGTGAATAAGTGGCCGATAATTATGGAGTCTGGTTACATGGTAAGATTCATCTAATTAAGATGTAACTGTTTACATATACTAACATTGCTGTTAGAAATAATCAGATTAATGGAAAAGTGCAATAGTCAGAACATGCAGCAGTAGTGAGTGACCCCTTGTTCTTTCTAGTAAACAAGCCATGGCAAGCAGGGGATGACTGATCTAATGCACAGTGTTAAAGCCAACTGAAAAAGCCTACCCTTTTTTTTTTTTTTTTTTTTTTTTTTTTCTCTTCTCCGCAGCAATGAACGGGTCAGCCTGGAAACAACTGTTCTAAAGTTGTGATAAAATGTCAAGGAACATTTTATTTTTTTTTAGTGGGGGAGGGTGTAGTCATATAGATTCAAGTGGTTATATAAAGTCAAATTTTTTATTATTATATTTAAATAGTCATATAAATTCAAATACTCTTATGTATTGTTATTCATATTTTGCTATTATGTATAGTTGGTTACCATTTATTAAGTAAAGATGTCTATGTTAATATCACTTAAACCTGCGAATACGGGCGGGTGACGTTAGGGAGCAGTGGTGAGCTGCAGGGAGTTTCACTATTGATAAAGAAGAAGTCACACTGCCAGCCATATCAACATATTGTTCATTTTATTGTTGTCTTTGTTGATTTTGCAGGTAAGATGAGTGATGGGACATCGCAACTGTTTTATAATGTTTAAATGTGAAGTTGATCTGTTTGTTTGATGCCTTTGTGTGGTTAATCGGTAAAAATAACCGCATCGACGCACCCGCGGCTGGAATTCCATGCGAGTGATTGCCGCGGCTGGAATACGGCCTACTCGGTTGCGCGGTAGATCGCGATCTCAGAATGATTATCAATTTAATGCACACAATGTTGTCTTTACAGATAGTTAAGTAACATGTGATCTGTAATTCTTTGTGTCATGACATTCAGTCATTGTGGGTATTATGTGACTAAATGCTATTTAAAGAACAGAGCTTACAATCACATAGTTAAATATAGGTACTTTAAGAGCTTGTATACAGTTTAAATGTGAATTGAGCATTAGTATCTGATTACTGAAAGATTAATATCATTTAGTGAAATGCAAATGTTCTTATTTCCTGACATACTGTAGTTCTGAAAAATGCATATCAGAGTAATGTGTATAATGTGAGTTTATTGAACAGAGTTTCACTATTGATAAAGAAGAAGTCACACTGCCAGCCATATCAACATATTGTTCATTTTATTGTTGTCTTTGTTGATTTTGCAGATTTTGCAGATACAGTGTGACAGAAATAAACACTATATGTGCCACCAGAAAACACTGCCTCTTCTGTGTGTGCAACAACTGCATCCTCGATTTTCAATTTTACTTCACAAGTGATGTGTGCGTACGCGTGTTTGTCTGTTCGGGAAGTCGCAGTGACATTCCAGTTTAAGTTTCAAGGGAGTAAAGTATTTAAAAGCAGCGCTCATTCCTCAGTGTATTATGTGATTAGATGCAGGAACCATGGGCACATATCCAAATCAGATTTGCTGAGAGTTAGCCAGCCCGAATTCCAGGCACGATTCGTTGACCGAAAATGCGTGCAAGTCCCTACCCTCTAGAGAGAGACCAAGCAAGCAGGAGAACTGTTTCTCTAAAAACAGGATGTTTAACTCACTGCCTGCAGGGCTCAAGGGAGGTATATGCAGTGCAGTAGCACCGACGATAAGTCCCAAGAGGGTAAAGAGGGGGCGCAAGGCGGATTCTGTCTCCTTGCTCCCTTCAGGAACCTGACAATCAAGTCGTGCTTCCCACGGAATGGTATCCACTGCATCATGATGGGCATCAATACAACAACAACATTTTGAGGTGGAGGAGACAGCCCTCAGTCCAACCCATTAGCAGGAAAGAAGCACTGAAGTGATTGAACACCTTCGGGATCTCCTCATGGAGAGAAGACTCAATTCAACGAATAGGTTCCACTTCTAAGGGGGAGCGTGCCTCATTTTGAGAGGGTGCTCTCACAGAAGTGATGGTCTCTACGGCATACAAATTATTGTGGTAGTAACCAGAACCTCCGCATCCCGTTCTTTTTAGAACCAAACCTGGAACTCTCCGAGGTCTAGACGCGGGTGCCATCATGCCCCATCCCTGAGAATGTACTCAGAGGAAGGAGTCAGGAAGGGCTGTCGAGAGGAGAGATCTGCTTGGGCCAATAAGGGGCAACTAGCAATACCTGATCCATCTCCCTGATTTTAGCACAGTTGTGTACAAGAAGGCTCACTGAGGAATGCATTTCTGCAGGTTCCCCAGGGCCAGCTGTCGCCAGAGTTTTTTCTGTGTCGAGGGATGTCCACTTTGAAAGGAGAAAAAAAAACTGGCGGAGGGACGAGTCCGGAGGGGCAACAGATGTCACTTTGCGGCCCGAAGTGGTCCCAAACAGCTTGACCGACTGAGGATGGAGACTCCACTCTCACTGGGCCATAGGCTGTCGTGAGGCCCATCAGCGGCACAATTGAGCAGGCCGGGAGTAAAAAGTGTAATGAAGCAACCTGAGAAGCTTCTGACACTGAGGAGGAGGTGACGGGTAAGTTGTGACATGCGAGGGAAGCGTAGCGCAACGGTTGCAATGGTGTCTTTTCAGACCAGTACAAATTTGCTGAGCAGCGGTGTCTCAAAGTGAGATGAACTGCAAGCAACTCGAGGTGATGGATGCCAATGCAGTCGGAGGGCCGCCCAGGCCTCCGTTACTTCATGCCTTTTTTATACGTGGCCCCTCAGCCAGTATTGATGGACACTCGTTCTATGGACCGTTGGCCCGGAGAAACAACAGGTCTGTTATGGACTGAGGGTTTGGGGCAGGCCAGGGCTGCATTTCCCAAAAGCATCGTAAGCCTAAGTAGATCACAAAAAACGATCGTACGACTGATCTTAATATTACGGTCTGTTTACCAAATGGATCGTAACTTAAGTTGCACTTAAAAATCATCATAGATCTACGAGTGCTCTGGAGTAATCGTAAGTGCATCGTAAGAAGACAGATTTATGAGGTCGTCTGCAGGACAACCGGCAGATTACACTTTTATCTAGATTGAACAGATTACACTGCAACGTGAGGAAGAAAAAATAGAAATACACATCTAAAATTAAATGAATGAAGAAAATAATCATAAAATAAGTAATGTGGGAAATATGCTTTAAAGACTGGGCAAAATAGGGATGAATTAAAAAAAATCTGTCAATGACTTGCTGACGTGCACGAAACCCAGCCATGTATTGGGCATTTCTTGTGGACCTCCTTCCCTGATCTTTGAACACCCCTGGTTGCAATTAGTTTGCAGTGTTTTGTTTTTCCTTATTTGTATGGTGTCCTTTAAATCTGTTAAAAATAAAATCTTTGTTTCGCTCTATCTCCTCTAAAAGGACATTATTTTTATCTTTTTGAAAGGTATCTTCTCTTGTTTTGTTTTTTATTCAGCCATTTTGTCAGTGCCCCTCCGCCTGTATAGGTGATTTATATAGTCTTGTCTTGATTTCTTATCCACAACAAATGACGATTCTTAGGTTCAACGTTCAGAATACGATTCCATATAAGGTTATATTTCAGCACTTCACGAATGGACAGCGACGCTTAAGTAGCACGTAGAACGCGTTCTCGCGTGTTCATGTTAAGTGCATTTTTTGGAAATGCGCGTGGAATTGCGGCGAGCGTTTGTAACCTTGCGTACAGAGCGCTCTTAAGAGCTAAGATACATCGTTATCGGGAAACCCGGCTCAGGATGCTTTCACACGGAGCGTGCCGCTCTGCCACGGCCACCTCGGGACTCGGCCGTGAAGTCAGTGCTGAAGCGGTCTTCATATGGAGGAAGCCGAGCGGCTGCGTCTACCATATGCCCCAGGAGCCTCTGAAGAGTTTCAGTGGGACCCTTTCTCACTTCTATACAGCACTAACCATCCACACACTCTTTTTCAGAGATGCGGTGGACCGAATCCACCTCCAAACTAGAAAAGAGGTCCTCAGCCTGTGGACTAGTTTACTCTTTCCCAGTTGACCTGAGGACCCAACTGGCTATGAACACTTGAAGACTAGGACTTTTTACTGATACTTCACACCTTTTGAACGCACGGACACAAGATGGCCTGTGGTGCGGAAGGATAGAGATCTGAAGAACATGTGTGTAAGAAATTGAACTGAGGCTTTCGAAAAAGGGGCCGTCTCAATTAACACAGGACCAAGATGGTCGTGACCCACCTCTCTAGGGTACAATGAAGTAGGGACTTATAGAAGCCATCCTTCATATCGACTGGAGGGAGTACTGTAACGGATTCTGAATGAACTCATCTTTGAGATGAACGTGTTCTAACGCATTTTTAGTCAATAAAATGTTAACACAATTGTACATTGGGGGGGGGGGTGGTGGCGCAATGGATAAGACACATGCCTTTGGTGTGTGAGACCCGGGTTCGAATCCACTGTGAGACACCAATGTGTCCCTGAGCAAGACACTTAACCCCTAGTTGCTCCAGAGGCGTGCGACCTCTGACATATATAGCAATTGTAAGTCGCTTTGGATAAAAGCGTCAGCTAAATGAATAACTGTAAATGTAAATGTACATATTTGACCATTAATTTTGTTGACATTATAGGGGAAGCCGAGCTTCCCTTGCAGTCTTAAAGAAATCCCCACTGTAGTGCAAGTATAAGATCTGCAGATTTACAAAGCTCAAAGTGTCAAACCTAAAGAGATATTCTTTATAAAAGTTAAGGCCCAGCCACTCCTTCCTAAAATGCTTCGTTCAAACACGCCCCCACAAATCTACGTCAGTGTGTGTGTGCAGAGTTTCATAACACCGCCCAAATGTACACGCAAAGAAAGAAGGCGTAACTTTAATTCTCACTGTATTATTAATATTCATCACAGATGCAGACATAGTTTCATGTTTACATAGTGTTCTCACACCCGTAGCGCGACGTAAAAAGACAGTATAATCATTATAACTCGCACCCCCCGAGCGCCTGTGAGCCGAAAAACCACCCTTGCAACTTTGGGCCGCCGGCCGCAGCGTCAGGAGGTATCACGTGATATCAGGTCTCGCGATGTAACGAATTGCTTTACGGTACTGCACACATACACTATCTAAACATTTATATGCTAGCCTTCTGTGTATCATACATACCTCAGTGGACATGGCTCCGTGCGTTCGTCGGCTTCTTTGAAAACAAATGCACATGACCAGCGGGAGAAGATGGGAGGGGGGAGAGTCGCCAACGAGTTTTGACGACAGTGTTGTCTAATATCTATTCCGAAGCTGTAGGGGGAGCTCTATATAGAAACCCGCGAGCAAAAAGCGAGAAAACAGCGAAGAAATCGGCAAAGCTGCATAGTGCTGCTTTAATTGTCAATGTTTTTTTGTTTTTTTTTTCACACGAAAACTTAATTTCTACTCTTCTACTGACATCTTTGACAGACCCAATTTGTTAGTTTACAATATTAAAACATACTGGAACAGATACTGAGAAATACTTTACATTGAGCCTATAATGAGCCATGTGAGACATTTCAAATCTATACATAAATGTTAATATAGATAAATATGAATACAGTTTGACACAGAAACATTTTTTTTTTTTCAGTTTCTGTACATATAAAAACTGTAACGTGTCAATGATCTAATTACATAATCGCAGTGAATGTAGTTTTAAAATCAGACTATATATTTAAATCAGTATGGACATATTATGGTGCTGTATTTATTAAGGTGTAGTGGTTGATGAAATTGAGTGTCATTGGTGTTTGTTTTTGTATTATTGATGTTTTGTCTATGTCATATTGCAAGAAATAACAGTATTAAGGCCCGTTCACATCAAGAATGATAACTACAAAGATAACGATAAATATATAGTTCTTAAAATTGTTCTAAATAAAGAATAGCTGAGATCACTCCACAGTTTTAATGATAACGGCACAGAAAAACAATATTGGTGGAATTACTTTCAGAACTATTTTTCTCCAGCTGATAAACGTGTTTTGGATATTGATGTTGATATTGTTATTCAAAAGAAACCTTTATCAAATAAATGTTATTTTGCTTGCTTGACTGCTGCTTGGAAAGAACCTGCAATACTTAAAATGGAGTTCATGTAGAAATGAATGTATTTGACTTCCTTTTTTGAAGAAGAAGAAGAAGAAGAAGAAGAAGAAGAACAGGGTGAGATGGGCAAAAGTTGTGAAAGTTAGTTTCCTGAACTTAATGTTTCTTAATCAGCTATGAGGGGGAAGAGAACCTTTTTGAAACCACCAGACAGACGAAGACTACATTGAAGAAGAGCAAGTGCTTGAAGAAGACAACAATGTAAATGACAGAAGAAGGACGGTTTGTATAACTACAAACTGAACCTCCATAAAGAAGCAGCACAAGTGAGTCTCCGTCATTCCTGAAAGTCTTCAAACTGTGGGCGGGGGAATATTATGAGTGAGCTGATTCAACTGATGCACATCCTTCACATAGCATCAAATCTGTGTCAAAATGACAATAATGCATAGCTATAGGATATAACAATGACAAATCATGCATTCAATTAACATCCAACAGTCACCTGGTATGAATACACAGAGTATGTGTCTTGAGACATCTCAAGATCAAATAAGACATTCATGTTCATTTCCAGTCACAATCCTGCCTCCCACTCTCCCACCCAGACCCATACTGTGTTTGTTTGTTTTTGTTTTTCCTGAAAGTTATGCAATTTACTGGGAAGAGAAAGCAGACATATGATATCTCAGTAACATGCAGATCCTATGATTGGCTGGCATACATCTTACGTTACATGAGTACACGTATATAAGCCCACAATGTTGTGGCAAAATAATACAGCAGAAGAATTCAAGAAAACAAGACACATCTCTTATATACTATCCAGCAGAAAAACTGTTTGCTGTTTGGAACACAGATTTCCTCAGGTTTGACTTTTTCACATTTACATTTACATTTATTTACTTTTACTAAAACCCATGTAATAATTTTTTGATTCATGCGCGTTCTGTGAATGTTAGTTCTGTTGAACATTCCCAGACCAGAGCCTAGATTATAATTTTTTTTGATTATTAAGAATGTAGCCTGTGTTTTATGTTGTGCGTGTGTGTCTCACGCAGGTTATAGGCAGATTAGTGATTCTAAAATGCTCAATCTGGAAGTGCTGAACGTGCTTTAAAGCATTAGACAGTAATGTTGGAGGATACACATCATCTAAGCAGCCCCTCTTGATAATCTCTGTGGTTGGTTAAGAAACATTAAGTTCAAGAACCTAACTTTCAAAACTTTTGCTTATCTCATCCTGCTCTACAAAAAAGAGGAAGTCAAATACAGTTGTTTATTGACTCCATTTTAAGTAATGCAGGTTCTTTCCAAGCATCATACCAGAGGGTTCAACAGAAGACAGTTCATTTATCCAAAAAGCTTCTCTTCTCAAGACCAGTTTAACTATGTGACCTCCTCTAGGGTTTGGCAATACCCTCTCAATACCAGTAAACCTGAGGGAGGCAGCAGGACTATGGTTCTTCTCTGTATAATGTTTAGCAATGGCATAGTCAAGGTTATTGTTTCTGATAGCAGCCTCATGTTCTGCGATGCTCAGCTTAAGGTTACGTTTTGTTTTGTTTTGTTTGTTTGCGTAGTGTTGGCGCAATGAGCACATCTACCACATCTATAATTCCCATAGACTTGTTGAGAAAGCCAGTTTGTCTGTGTGGGTTCCTGATACATATATATATATATATATATATATATATTTTTTTTTTTACATTTATGCATTTGGCAGACGCTTACATTGCATTTCAAGGTTTGAGCTACAGGAAAGCTGTATTCCCGTTTATTGGTGTGAATGGGCCTTAATACTATTATTTCTCACAATATGACGTGTATAAAACATAAATAGCACAAAAACAAACACTAATGACACTCATCTTCATCAACCACTACAGAGAAATAATTACAGCAGGATAATATGTATTCAAGTTTTTTCCTATTTTTTTCTTTTTTTATGAAATAATTAATTCATTTCAGAATGTTTGATATCTGGCAAGAAAACATTGCTGCTGAAAATCTCTTAATAACAAGCAACCACTTTTGATCACATTAGTCAATTTTCCTTTATGATGATGAGTGATGCATCACCTGACCATCTTTGTTAGCTAATAGTGACCTATACCACATTCAGCAGAGTTTCTAGAATGTTAATAGTGCATTACTCATTTGTTCCTGTGTAGTTATTCATTAATGAAGGAACAGTATTCAAAGTTCTTACCATTCACAGTATATTCCAGAAGGCTACTTTCTCGAAAACAACAAATATTACCCAGAATTCATTGTTTTCCACAGTATCTACGGTTCATTGATCTCATTACTATCTTAATGGGAAATGGTGTGTTACGGTCAGAATGTAGCCGTTGTTTTACAGCAAGGTTTTACAGTGTAAATATTTGTACATATTTGCTGATGACAGCAACAATCCTCCATTCATTCCAGGTGAACAAAGAGCATCTTATGAAGAGTGTGAGAAATTAATAAACCATGTACATAAAACATGCACTCTGATGCAATTACAGAATAGATGAATAATATCTATTTATTCTTTATAACATTTATGCATACCAAGAACACACATAAAACAATAATGGTATTATAACAGAAGTGGCTCAAGTACAAACTATACAAAAACAGTGTTTGCACAGGAAGAGAGAACATGAGCATGTAATGGATGATGCTGATAAACACACTCCCTTCCAGAATATAAAAAGATAAACCAGGGCTCCGCTCAACAACGCAATATCCAGACGTTGATATTGATCTACTGAACTGGTTCGTGTCACAAAAATAAAAACGTTGAAATAATTAATTCTGAATATTTCTGTTTCAGTATTCAGAGAAACAATGGCGGTCTGGACTGTCTACCTGTCTCTCTGTCTTCTCGTAGCTTTGACTGCTTCAGGTAAGAGCATTATTCCACATTTCACATCATTTTACCATGAATTGTAGCACACCTGGGACTAATCAGAAGACTGAGCTAATACAGTATGTGCACTAAAGTAAACCTGAGTTTGTTTCTTAATTATTATGATAGCATTTAGACAATAAAACAATAACAATTATATCAGCTAACGTTATTGATTCTTATGAATGTGTTTTCTATTTGTATTTGTTGACAATAAACAAATACACATGTTAAATCTGTAGTATATTGATTATTATTAGTAGTAGTAGTAGTAGTAGTAGTAGTAGTAGCAGGGCCGTTTCTAGGCATAGGCAAACTAGGTGGTCGCCTAGAGCGCAAACAGCTGGAGATTTGCCAAACAGCTGGAGATCCGCCCCACCAAGAGATTTGTTTTATTTATATCTATTATTATTATTTTGCTATTTGGAGGCATTATGATTACTTGCGAGTATCTGAGTGACAAGTCTCCCTGGTGATAGTGGCCTCTGCTGTTAGAGAAATGAGATGTAGCCTAGAAGGCGGCAGGGAACGTCATCATAGCCGAAAAGGTCAAAGCCATCAGGGGCTCAGTATCATAAAAAGAAAACAGGATGAGAAAAAGAAAGCGAAATATACAGGTATTTTACTAAGTGGTTAATTGTTCTACTACAAGCTGGTCGCTCCATCATCACGAGCAAAACATGACGGTGACTGCATATTAGCACCACGGGACGGATTTACCACACGTAATGCTCATTTCAGCAGCGGAATATTATAGCATAGTAAAAAAAAAAAAAAAAAACCTTATCAGAGATGGCTGTTTAGTGTAATTGATCAAGTGATAGTGTCATAATCATGACAAGTTTGACAACCAGTGTGGACCTGCCAAAAAAAAAAAAAAAAAAATTTTTTTTTAAATACAAAACAAAAGAGTTTTACATGAATTCAGTGCATATCAAGAAATAACTTATGCATAAATACAGTAAATAAATGCATTTCTTTCTGCTGTAATAGTGCAGTTGAAGTCAGAGACAGACAGGCATTGTGATTTGGGTGTGTAGATTATGAGAATCTGTTTGTTTATGCTGGAGAGTTTTATATTAATGGTTCAAACTATGTCAAATTATGACAGGTGCATTTTTGGAGATACACAAGACAGATGCTACTGTAGGAAGAGAAGCATCAGAGGCTATTATAGAATAGTTTAAAAATGGTTTAAAATGGTATGTGGCAATGCCATGTCTGATTGTACATGTAGGTGAAGACGACACATCGAACTCAGAGGCAGGCAGTGGATTGACACCACGGGATTCTGGCCAGACTAGGTCATCAGCAGGTGTGTGCATGTTTCTCATATGAAATACTGCTTTAAACCTCCTCAGACCCGGTGTCCACATACGTGGACATCACATTTTTGGATGTGTGCAGCATAATACTTAATTCTGTGTAAGGGACTGTTCGTTTTTTATTTAAGGGGCCACCGGAGGAGTTTTGAGATATGTTGTCAAAAAAGACATGACCCTCCCTTCGCCAGCAATACATTTTTCTATGACCCTCCAAAATGATTGTGAAAAAAGGCATGACCCTCCCCGATAATTTATTGATTAGCCTACTTCTGTACTGCGCTTGGCAAAGATGTTCAGATAGCCATTGTTTGTTTGTTTTTTAAACCATAAACTCTTGCTTTCTCATCTTACTATGGCTGTAACGATAGACCAAACCTACGATTCGGTTCGTATCACGATTTTTGATTTTAGATTTGAAAAAAATCATGTTTTCGGTGCTGATGCGGTGTGACTCGTTCAACATGTGGGTGGGGCTTCCAACAAAGCATCTAAAAGCTGTCACAAAGAACCGGCAAAAGTAATTATTATGAATAAGTCAAATATAGCAAGGAGACATTTTAATTGTTTATTAATAAACACGTGTTTTCTGTGTCGACTGCAAAGATGAAGTTGACGATGCGTCGCGATCTTCTCAGAACGCGCCAGAGAGAAATGCACATTTCATAAGCAGAAAGCAGTCTGTTTTCCTTCATTTTGAATTGTTCTGTTTAAAAGTAGACATTTCAAGCTTTCTATATATTTCTCAGGTCTGTGAGGCAAGTAGCATAGGCTACCCTACGCTGAGTTTCGGTTCATTTATGAGACAAGAGTCCAGTTCACTCGCCCGCGCCTCCGTGTCATGATTAGGCTATCTATTTTCTACTATATTTACTTCTTAGGCTATTTAAATCCAGATAAAACATTGATTCAAATTAAGATACAATTAATAAAAAAACGAAATTCACTTTAAAGAAAGGCTTTGTGCTTTCTGTTTGAGGTCTCTGTGAAATTTTTAAAGTCGCTTTCAGAGCAGTCATGTCCGTAATGGAGAACTGTCACGCCCGTAACATTGTTTTTTTTTTTTTTTTTTTTACATAAATGCGAACACGAAAAATAAAATAAAAATAATATGTTATGTTCTGTGGAGGCCGATCTTTATTCATCCGGTGGGTATATATCTTTTGGTTTGCACAGTGTAATTTATAGAATTACTAAAAAATATTTTGCCACCTAAAAGTTAAAGATTTTTTGTGTCACGTCACATGTGTATTTCCCTCATATTAAATATAAAACGCATGTGTAGACTGATATTTTTCTAATGTCTTGACTCCTTTCAGACGTTTCAAAATATTGGTATTAAATGCATTTTCTGAGAATTTATATTTCACGTATTGACTGCAAATGTCACGTCCATAACACTGGAATCGCCCAAGTTTAACGAATTTATCCTCAACTAGTTTTTGTGGTGTAGGTCTACGTATTTATGTTAACTTAAATAAATCTAATAGTAATTTAAAGATGTGGTAGCCCTACATCTTACACATCGTGGTAACAAAATAAGAATGGAAACTAAAATATGGTAGTATGCGCCTCAGTCCCAATACTGTAAAACTCGACGTAGGCCTACGTTCACAACATGTTAATGCAGTGGTAGAGTTACACTTACAGGACACTGTGCACTTATTCGCAATCACAAAAGTTCATTATTTGCTCGTGCTTTAAAGCTTTGCCGGGTAAACATTTCATTGGCATTCTGTTCTGACATGATGCACTTTTTCTAAGCGCGAACTGAAGTGCGCGCGCACTGTCAAACAGCGCCAAACTGGATTTTTGTTGGGTCAGAGCCATCTGATATCGAAGGGGGGCTGATAACGCGAGATCAACATCGATCTAAATGGAAAAAAATAGCACCAAACAAGCCACTTTGAAATGTTGCTGTTTTCATGAATATAAAAGTTGGGTGACCCTCCCCCTAGACTAAAAAAAATTGGATGACCCTCCCCTCAACAAAGAATAAAAAGACATGACCCTCCCCTATTTTCCTCCGGTGGCCCCTTCCATAAATACCGAACGGTCCCTAACTGGAACATGTTTTTCACAAACGTGGACACTTACACTGCCATCTGGTGGTGTCAGAAGAAAAAAAAATGTAACATAAATAATGTCAAGATGGCGGAGAACACAGGCGAAATGTCACGCAGCCACATCAGACCAAAACGTCCACAATGTAAAAAAATTAATAACATTTCATTGTTGATTCTTGTTAAGTTATGCATAATAGTGTTGTATGATTAAAATGGCATGCACATTTGACAAACTTTTGTAACAGGGAAGATTTACTATGCTGCTAAATTTGATGTCCACATATGTGGACACTGGGACTTAACTTAGAAGAAACTGTATAAGAATGTGAGCAAAAAAATGAGAATTTGTAGTTGCACTGAGCTTCGTGACGCAAACTGGCTCACTCACTCACGATCACGATCGCGCGCGCACACACACACACACACACACACACACACACACACACACACACACACACACTCTCTTGCTCACTCGCGATCGCGTGCACAAACACACACACAAACACACTTTTGCTCACTCACTCGCGCACACACACACACACACTTGCTCACTCGCGATCGCGTGCACAAACACACACACACACACTCTCTTGCTCACTCGCGATCTCGCACACACACACACACACACACACACACACACACACACACACTCTTGCTCACTCGCGATCGCGCGCGCGCATACACACACGCTCACTCTCTCACACACACTCTCTTGCTCACTCGCGATCGCACCGTACACACACACACACACACACACACACACAAATAAAAAGAACATTACTAGTTTGGAGAAGTTGAAGTTTTGGAGTGTTTCAAAAAAGAAAGCAAATTTTCATGTTTTTTGGATCTGTTTTTTATGCATTTTGTTTTTCCATATCAATGTTCAGAAGTGGTGATCGGTTGACAGCTCCGCCCCTCTCTTCACTCGAGTGTCCAAGACATACGGCCAGATGAAACGACCACAAAGTCGATCATTGACCTCCGGCCTAGGGCGTCCTGGTGCCATGTGCACTGATGGGCACCCTTATGCTTGAACATGGTGTTCGTTATGGACAAGCTGTAACTGGCACATAAGTCCAATAACAGAACACCGCTCGGGTTCAGATCAGGGGGGCTGTTCCTCCCAATCACGCCCCTCCAGGTGTCACTGTCGCTGCCCACGTGGGCGTTGAAGTCCCCCAGTAGAACAACGGAGTCCCCAGTCGGAGCACTTTCCAGCACCCCTCCCAGAGACCCCAAGAAGGCCGTGTACTATACACTGCCGTTTGGCCCATAGGCGCACACAACAGTGAGAGACCAATCCCCGACCCGAAGGCGCAGGGAAGCGACCCTCTTGTTCACTGGGGTGAATTCCAACACATGGCGGCTGAGCTGGGGGGCTATAAGCAAACCCACACCAGCCCACCGCCTCTCACCATGGGCAACTCCAGAGTGGTAAAGAGTCCATCCTCTCTCCAGGAGTGTGGTTCCAGAGCCCAAGCTGTGCTTGGAGGTGATCCCGACCATGTCTAGTCGGTACCTCTCAACCTCACGCACAATCTCAGGCTCCTTCCCCGCCAGCGAGGTGACATTTCACGTCCCTAGAGCTAGTTTCCGTGTCCAGGGATCGGGTCGTCGAGGCCCCTGCCTTCGACTGCTGCCCGATCCTCTAAGCACCGGTCCCTTACAGTCCCTCCTACGGGTGGTAAGCCCATGGGAGGGCGGCCCCAGGTTGCTTCCTCGGGCTGAGCCCGGACGGACCCCATGGGGGGAGGCCCGGCCACCAGGCGCTCTTATACTCCAGGGTGGGGCCCCGGCTAAATTTTCGGATCCAACTCACCTGGGCTGAGCTGTGGGTCCTGTGCTGTGGGTCATGACCGAAAGGACAAGATCCCCGATACAGGTGACCGAAATGAGCTTTCTCCCCAGGGTGGCTGGGCGATCCCTTAGAGATATGGTGAGAAGCTTGGTCACTCGATAGGAGCTCAGCTGAGGTGGCTCGGGCATCTGTTCCGGATGCCTCCTGGACGCCTTCCCGGGAAGGTGTTCCGGGCGCGTCCCACCGGAAGGGACTATGTCTTCCAGCTGGCCTGGGAACGCCTCGGTGTCCCCCCGGAAGAGCTGGAGGAAGTGTCTAGAGTGAGGGAAGTCTGGGCATTTCTTCTTTCTTCTTCTGCCCCCGTGACCCGGCCCCGGATAAGCGGAAGATGTATGTTATGTATGTTCAGAAGTTATACAAGAGTAACAACGAAAAATGTTCAGGCACAGGCTGTAAATAAAAGAGATTTGCATTTTGTTACACAATGGTGTCTTGATTGTTTTCTGTGAATTCAGACCCAGTGTCCACATATGTGGACATCATTTTTTTCAAAAAGTGCTTCATGTTCAAAGATAATATCTGGTTATTATATGTATTGGTCCCTCCTAACCCCAAAAAGCTAGAAGAAATCTAAAATGCACGTCAAACCAAAGCTCGGGTCTGAGGAGGTTAATAGTTACTCTCATACACTGGATAGGGTACTAAATAATTATAGAACACAAGTGAGTGGTGTATTGCTATTGATCAGTATATCAATATCAATATTGTTGTGTTAAAGTAATTTCGTTTTTTTGCATTTCAATTATTTGCCTGTTTTTCTGGTGAAGTTTAATACACAGTATATTTTTACATACTTGAATTTGGGTAATTTTGCAATAATTATTAAGGTTTTCATTAATGTTATGTTTTTTTGGTTTTTTTTGGATGGTGCAAAACGTTGGTATGGTGTTGGGAGGGTGGAGCCATAGGTTAACAAAAACAAAATACTTTGATTAATGCAAAATCTTAAATGTATTTTCACATCATGATGTTTCTTAGTTCAAATATTTTTTTAATCCTTTGTTTATTTAAAGTACACTATGTAGCTTTTCTGTTCAAAATAAACAAAATTGTAAGTAATGAGTCAAATACATCATTAATCCTTCTTAGCCTGTTATAAGTGTTTATATTTTAGACCTGTCGGACCAGTTTTCATGGGAGATTGCGGACAAACATCACTCGCCCGTGCGTGTCTCATCATATACGTAAATAGAGAAAAGTTGCTCCGGCTACTTTGCCATGCGTCTGGTGTGTGAGTGGCAGGGGTTAGCTTTCACATGAGCAAGAAAGGAAGAGATGGAGCAGCTAAATCTCCAACCTCTTGAGATTCACCCTGTAGACTTAAAAAAAAAAAAAAAAAAAACATTAAACAGTATTTTTTTTAATCTTCAGACCCGTTATAAACAAACACCGAACAGACGAGAGTCTGCTGAAGAAAAGAGAACGAGACAGAGCTCGTAATAAAACTGAGGGAATTGAAAAGATTGTAAAATTGAAAAGTTGTAAAAGTGAAGTGGAGATGATGGTGTTTTTATTACTCAAAGGTGTTTTATTGAACAGATATACTATCTATCTCTCTAACAGAGTTCACTGTAAAGCATCTATTGTGAAGCGTCGCCTTCATCTGCACTGTCATGCAAAGCCGAAGCACGACCAAAACAATGTTGCATGCCTTTTTGTTTTTTAACTGGTAAAGGGACAAAAGTTGCATACTGTACCTTAAAATTATTAAGTTAATTACATGAAAGGTCATTAATGGTAAAATAAATTTGAAAAATATAACACACAAAACTTCCCTTTAACAGGCTGTATGGACGGGTGGTCTGCCTTTGGAAACAGATGCTTCAGGTTTTTCAATAACCCTCAAACATGGATTGATGCAGAGGTATGATACATTCAGCTTCTAATATGACTTAAAAATCATATAAGTATATTCTTGGTTAAATACAACTTAAGCTCTGTAAACGTCTGTGACGCCTGTTAATTATCGCAGAAAAATTATTTCAACTTGTTCCTCAGTTTAAAAACAAAATTTGTTAACAGTAAAGAAATTACAATGGAGCTCTAGGGTGTAAACATATAAGTAAGGGTTAATGCCCGACGAGGTGTCCATTATCAGGTATTAATGGACGACGGCGAGGCGTGAACCGTCCGACGCGCAGCGGAGGATTAATACCTGACAATGGACACCTCGAAGGGCATTAACCCGCTTATACCATGGTCACTTACGAAAGAAAGAAATATTTAATCAATTAATAATACTTTAATGTGTTTTAGAGTAAAAATCGTGAGGGTTTTTATTTATTAAGTCGAGCGCACTATTTAATATCTCCCGTATACAGGCGTTGCCAAGCAACAGCGACCCGACCGCAGCAGTTGATCAGTGAGTTTGAGCCAGCGCAATCATTTAGAACTGTCATCAGGCAAATTGACGGGATGCCTTTCCTAGGTGTACATTATCACTTTTTAATGGACACCCTGCAGCCAATCAGAATCGAGTATTCACCCAGACCATGGTATAACACTGTGATAATAAAACATCACAATGGTATGAAAATAAAGACAACACATTTCATGTTATCATGAGAGGATAACTGAAAAACTTTATATATGTGAAGTTATATCTAATCTACATCTACAGTATAACCAGAACCTTTTCTAGAAAAGTAGTCCCACCTCTAATGGCAGATTTTAGACTTAACCAAAACAAAAAATAAACAGCACGAGTAAAAATCATTTCGATGGTAATTGAAGGCATGTCACAGATTTTGGAATATTAATTAAAAATAATACATAATTTTTTATAAATAGTGGTGTTTGTTCATGTCTCTGCCTCTACAGAGATTCTGTTTGCAGTCTGATGGGAACCTTGCTTCTGTGCACAACCTTGAGGAGTACGCTTTTATACACTACCTGATTAGATCCGAAACTCAGGCCACAATGCGTTCCTGGATCGGAGGCCATGATGCTGTTCAAGTATGCAAATCTTTTTTTGATCTTGATTTTTGTGCTACTGGGCATTTACAGTTACATTTACATTAAAACATTTTTCAAAATGCATAAAGATAGATGTGTTTTAATCTGTTTTGGTCCTTAGAATAGTTAGTTTAGGGCATTGGCAACCATGAGATGGGCACCACCACATAAGCCCTTAAGTATTTTTTTACATATTCTTCACTGATACCCTGTTTGTAATATCATTTCTGTTCATTTCTGTTTAGATATCTGACATTTTTAAAGTGGAGATGGGGTTAGGGTTCATAAGGAATCCTCTTTTAGATGAATAAAGATCAAATTAAGCTTTGTGAGCTGTGGACATAAACACAATGTCTTTTTTCTCTTCTGTTCACAGGAGGGAGTTTGGCTCTGGAGTGATGGAACCGAAATGAACTTTCAAATGTGGGCGCCTGGAGAGCCCAATAACCTTGATGGACATGAGAACTGCCTTGAGATGAACTTTGACTGTAAGTAATCTAAATAGACTAAATAAACATATATTTTTTTTAATAATACAAAATTGATAAAATCAAATATTTTGTTCTATCTTGCCACAGATGTCAAATGGAATGATGACACATGTTCCAGAAATATGCCGTTTGTGTGTGTGAAGAGAACCAGCATGTGAAAAATCAATAGAAGAAACAAGCAACTTTAACTCATTTGCTTTCCTTTAGAAATGTTCAATGGAGGTAAAAAATGTGTTTTAAAGAATGTTAATTTTGTTTCTTTGATTCTATTTTGTTAATGACTCAGTGACACCTGTTAACCCTTTAAGTGTCACTTTCAGATCTTTTTTTCTAAAATAATTGAATGGATGCTATCTTTTGAACTCTTGGCATGAAAACAAACTGAGGTTTCTACCATTCTTTCATGATTTTTCATGTTCATTGCTATTTCAAAATAAAGGTCTGAACACGCCTTTGGAATATGAAAATATTCTTGTTGCAAATTGATAAATTACGGCTCCTCTGTAATTTATTTGGAAAATCATTCACCAAATATGAAAACTAGACAAACTTTCAAATGATATATAGTTTGTCAAGATTAGTTTAGGTTTAGTATAGGATATTACTGTTTTAAATATGTAATTTTTTATAATTTGGGTATCACTCCAGTCTCTCTTTTTTCACTTACACAAGTTAGAATAAGTAATTTGGCATCTTAAAATAGCACCAACAGTAAAAAAAAAAAAAAAAAAACACAAATCCCCCACGCGCTTGAGAGGGGCCAACGCTAACAAAAGTGCCACCTTGAGAGTAAGAATCCGGTCCGGAGCTGACTCCAAGGGTTCAAAGGAAGGCTCTAATAGCCCCTCCAGAACAACTGATAAATTCCAGTTGGAGACACTAATAGGACGTGCAGGCCTCAAGTGTCTAACTCCACGCTTAAACGAGGAGACCATACAGTGTTTACCTAAGGGGACCTCGTCTGACTCCCGATAGGCAGCGATAGCTTACATAAACTCTCAAGGTAGTTGCAGCCACTCCAGCAACAAATTTATCACTGAACCGACCGGTCAGCTGACAGGGTCCACTGCATGAGCCGAACACCAAGACTCAAAAACCTTGCACTTAGAGAAATACAGCAGTCTAGTAGAAGGCGCACGAGCATTATCAATGGTTTCCCAAACATCAGCGGGAAGACCAGACGCCATTGTCGCTAGCGATTGCCTCTTATCGCCCACAGCCTCCATATCTCGAGTCAAGGATGCCAATTCCTGCCCTGGAGCTGAGACAGCAGATCTCTCCTGATAGGTATCTGCCAAGGGGACTCCTCCACCAGGGAGCTCAGTTCCGAGAACCACATCTGGGATGGCCAGAATGGGGCTACCAGAAGGAGGCAGATCCCACATTCCCTCACTCTGCAAAGGACTGCAGGGATTCGCTTGACTGGAGGGAATGCATACAGTCTCAACTCCAGCCACGGATGAGCGAGGGCATCTATCCACAGAGGTGTCGAATGAGCTGAGACAGGGAAAACCATAGGGGGCACTGTGTCGAGCTCTGCGACGCAAAGAGGTCCGCCTCGCCAAACATGCTCCAAATTAGAGGGAGTTTGGCTCTGGAGTGATGGAACCAAAATGAACTTTCAAATATGGGCGCCTGGAGAGCCCAATAACGGTAGTGGAATTGAGGACTGCATTGAGATGAACTATGACAGTAAGTAACTGCTGATAATGCTCATAAACTATCTAAATAGACTAAAAAAACAATTATTTTTTTAATATATAATACACAAATGATAAAATCAAATATTTTGTTCTATCTTGCAACAGATGGCAACTGGAATGATGACACATGTTATAGAAACAAGCCGTTTGTGTGTGTGAAGAGAACCAGCATGTGAAAAATCAATAGAAGAAACAAGCTACTTTAACTCATTTACTTTCCTTTAGAAATGTTCAATGGAGGTAATAATGTGTTTTAAAGAAGGTTAATTGTGTTTGTTTGATTGTGTTTTGTGAATGATAAGTTAATGACTCAGTGACGCCTGTTAAACACCATTTTTTTTATAATTTGGGTATCACTCCACAGTCTCTCTTTTCTCACTAACACAAGTTAGAAGAAGTAATTTGGCATCCTAAAATGGCACCAAGAGTTAAAACAACAACAAAAACACACACGGAGATTGCTCGAATAAATCCCAATAAATAAATAAATGAATAAACAAGTAAAATTATAATGTGAAAAAGTTAGTCACTGTGGAAGTTTAATATTTTCTATATGTTTGCATTTAATTATATTTATAGAATCTTAGAAATATGATGGTAATTAGATTAATGTAGTGTTGATACATACCCTTATGAATGTATTTATGTGTATGACCTTGTATATGACCTGACAAAAGTTAATGTGTGACTAAGTGTATGACCGAGACAGAGAGTCTCCATTCAAGGGTATAATATGATTAATATGAGACAAATCTAAACAGTGTGTTAGTTATGGCTGAAACATATCTTCATTTATCCTCGGGAAAACAACCTTGGGGGAGGAACAACTATAAAGAAGGAAAGATGGCCTCCACTTGTGATCACACTCTGCAGGCTCTTTGTAATGACTGTATGACTGCTGACCTTTGCAAGAAAATAAATAACCTTAAAGACAATTGATACATGTTTGTCTCTTATTCGGTAATATAAATTTGTTTGCCACCACATCACACTCACCCAATATATTAAAGCCACTCTTATTTTGTGTCTCACTACCAGGTTATTATCCTGTACCTTTAATAAATATCAATTATTTACTCCACTTTCTCCAAAACCAAGTAGTCTATATGACATTTTTTCATATGCATCAACTTTCTGTAACCCATGAAGGACGGTGACCATGGCAAATCCACAGACTAACTCGTGAAAGATCGGTAAATGCAGTATTTGAAAAAGACAAGAGGCATGACGTGATTGGCTGCCAAAAAAACACCCGTTAATCTTTAAGGTTATGTATTTTTTCTTTTTTTTAAAAGTTTTTATGGGATACCAAATAAAATATACCTATTATTTTTCATAAACACAAACTGCCCTCCACCCAGTGTTATTCTATCCAGTTACATTTTAACAAACATTGTGTGTTAAAAATCTACACAACATGTGAAAATACCATCAACACACTCTGTTGTATTTAACACATCTCTTTTTACAGTGTGTAGACTTTAAGATCCTGTAAGCAACGTCTCTTTAAAAACTAATGTGCAGATAACGGCAACATTGCTGATCTCGTGCTGGACAACCACAATCATAAAAACCTTTTAAAAGTCACCAATCAGACATTACACACTTGCTGAGATTAACTGTATAATATTATCATATGATTACATTTTTCATATCTCATGGCTATTCTTGCTGGTTCAAATGTGCAAAATAAACACACAGTTAGTGTGACCAGAGAAAAACTAATGTTAGAGAGTCAAGGGTCCAAATAAAGCTGACACTAATCACGATTCTGGTGACTTCAAATGAAACATTCAATAAAACGTCTACATTTAAACATCTGTTAATTCTCAACAAGCACTTCTGTAGATGTCTGACAGAAATAAAGTCAATCTGGTGACGACATAAGGGGAAAATTCAAGATCAGCCCGTCTGAGATTTCATTTGTTCAAAGGCAGAGAAAGATAGCCAAAGCTCGGTTTACACCGACTGAAATTTCTAGCCACTTGGGGACCATATACAGGCTAGGGGAACTCATATTAATCGAGACTGGATTACTGTAATGCTTTATTAGCTGGTTGTCCTGCATCCTCAATAAACAAGCTACAGTTAGTCCAAAATGCCGCCGCTAGAGTTCTTACGAGATTAAGAAAATATGATCATATAACACCGATTTTATCATCACTGCATTGGTTACCTATAAAGTTCTGTATTAATTACAAGGTATTGCTACTGACTTATAAAGCCCTAAACGGCTTAGCTCCAGTCTATTTAACGGATCTTCTATCACCCTATAATCCATCGCGCTCTTTAAGATCACTAAATTCAAGGCTTTTGGTCATACCTAGGATATGAATAGTCCAAAACTCTGGAATAGTCTTCCTGATACTGTTCGTTGCTCAGACTCGCTCTCCCAGTTTAAAACTAGATTAAAGTCGCATCTCTTCAGCCAGGCATTCATATAATCCCACAGTTCAAACTACAATCCGGCCTCTAGCTCATAAATGCCAGAGGAGAACTGGCCCCCGACTGAGCCTGGGTTCTCCCAAGGTTTTTTTTTTCTCCATTAGGTCACCTGATGGAGTTTTAGGACACCATTAGGTCACTTGATGGAGTTTTTCGGTTCCTTGCCACTGTTGCCTTTGGCTTGCTCAGTTGGGGATATTTTGGGGATATTTAATTTAATTTTATCAATAAATAAATTCCTCTTGAAACAAACTTTGTTGTATTATTTTAATTTAATACTGTGAAGCTGCTTTGATACAATCTGTATTGTGAAAAGCGCTATACAAATAAACTTGACTTGACTTGACTTGACTTAATGTTAAAAAAAACTTTTCATGGAATGGGACCTTTAACACATCTCTTTTTACAGAGTAGACAGAGAAGAAAGGACACTGACCAAAAACCCTTCAGAAAGTCCAGTGATTAAATGATGACCAAAATAGACATTGGGTGAGATGAAAGAAAGCTGGAGAGTGTTGGCGAGTAATGGAGGCTTTCCTCACGTCACAGGTTTGTAGTGTTGAGGGCAGAGAGATTTCAGGTGCGGGTCCTTGCAAAAACTACAAACATGCGAGAATTTACATTTAGGACAAGTCCAAACAGATTAGTTGAAATGATTACACCATTAAATGAAATGATGGAGAGGCCTCTTATATCTAATGGAGCGTCTACAGATTCAGCACCATGGACAGCGACTGGGGCTTTAGCCAGTAACAGACTAATCTGGGCTGCGTTTCCCGATAACGATTGATCTTAGCGCTTAAGAGCGTTTTCTACGAGTCATTTTACGAACGTTCGTTATTGTTCCACGTGCATTTCCCAAAAATGCACTTAACACAGTCGCACGTAGCCGTGCTACTTAGGAGTCGCTATCCATTGGTCAAGTTCTGAAATGTCACGCTGCAGAATGGCTCGTCATTGTTGCACATGCTGTTATAGCAATCTATCTAATTTTGGATTTCCGTTTCTTCTTCTACTTGTGTGAATGTATATTCAACTCGAATAACATAAAAAGTCCTTTAATTTCTTCTTGAGCAAGTTTAAAAACATAAATTAACTGGAAATGTTGCACTGTAAAAACACTGTCTTGCACCAATCTCGCATAAAACTAATTCTAACGGTCCTTGCCGGAAATGACATCAGCAGCATTTTTGATATTTATATGAAACCTTAATTATTTAAGTAGAATTACTTATCAATTTCTTTATCAACAATTACTTATCTCACATCAAAATAAATAAGTAAGTAAATAAATAAGCTCTTACATTTATTTTTGAAAAAGTTTAGCCTAATTGTCTTCACCTGATGTGCATTTGCTATTAGGAGAAAAATGTAAATAAGCACATACCTAGGGGTGGAGACACTAGCAAAATGGCTGAAACCAAAAAAAACAAAGAAAAGACATCTTTCAAAAAGAGGAAATTAATATTATTTTAGAGGAGGTGGAGCTTCAAAAACATATCATTTTCAGCAGGTTTAAGGGCAGTCATACAAATAAAGAAAAACAAAAATAAAGGCATTAACAGATCAGGGAAGGAGGTCAGGAAGAAGTGGCAGGACTATTCAAGCCTAGCTAAAAGAAAAAGGGCACTGCAGAGGACAACAATTAATAAAGCAGGTGGAGGGTCTAATGACGCCCCCCTTCTTACAGCAGAAGAAGAAAAGGCACTGTCAATTCTTGGAACAACTGCCTCAGATGGGATTTGTGGTGGTATTGACCTCCGTGGAGGAGTAGGGTTGCGTGTTCACAAGAGCAATCAGGTTAACCTCCTATTGATAGACACCTACCATCTCCCAGTCCTCCCAACAGTCCATCCATGCCCCAGCCTCTATCTTCAATTGTTCAGGCTACAGCCACAACACCTCAGCGATTTGAGAATGTCTGTGGTTGTAGTCAGGACTTAGTACAGCTGGAGCGAGAGAAACTACATGTTCTAAAAGACATCAGACAATGTCTTAAAGAGGCCAATGAGATGAGCAACAACTTTCAGAAGCAAATCATTGAACTCAAGAAGGCCAAGCTGGCTTTGGAAGAGAGGAGACTTTCACTGGAGGAGATGAGATTTGCAAGGCCCTCCATTCCAGTGCCCATTATCTTGCCAGATGCGTCAGGTAACATTGTTCAATGTTGTTTAATCATGAATAATTATATGTTTTAATATAATATGTTGTGCAACATGAAATATTCTTTTCCATATGTACACTCATCACATTTTGCAATGTCTTTTGCAGATCCTGGGGAACAAACTACAAACTTGAATCATTACTGTTTACATTCAACGTTTTGATGTTTGTTAATCCACTCAAAGCCTAAGGGTCATTGAAATACTATAAAGCAGAAGAACTCTTATTATAAGTGTTTCAAATTTAAATGGCTACTTGTAGTACCTTTAAAAAAAAAAATATATATATATATATATATATATATATATATATATATATATATATATATATATATATATATACACTGCTCAAAAAAATAAAGGGAACACTTTTTAATCAGAGAATAGCATCAAGTCAGTTAAACTCCTGGGATATTGATCTGGTCAGTTAAGTAACAGAGGGGGTTGGTAATCAGTTTCAACTGCTTTAGTGTTAATGAAATTAACAGCAGGTGCACTAGATGGGCAACAGTGAGACAACCCCCAAAACAGGAATGGTTTTACAGGTGGAGGCCACTGACATTTTTTCCCTACTCATCTTTTCAGACTGTTTTTCACCAGTTTTGCATTTGGCTAGGGTCAGTGTCACTACTGGTAGCATGAGGCGATACCTGGACCCTACAGAGGTTGCGCAGGTCGTCCAGCTCCTTCAGGATGGCTCATCAATACGTGCCATTGCCAGAAGGTTTGCTGTGTCTCCCAGCACAGTCTCAAGAGCATGGAGGAGATTCCAGGAAGACAGACAGCTACTCTAGGAGAGCTGGACAGGGCCGTAGAAGGTCCTTAACCCATCAGCAGGACCGGTATCTGCTCCTTTGTGCGAGGAGGAACATGATGAGCACTGCCAGAACCCTACAAAATGACCTCCAGCAGGCCACTGGTGTGAATGTCTCTGACCAAACAATCAGAAACAGACTTCATGAGGGTGGCCTGAGGGCCCGACGGCCTCTAGTGGGCCCTGTGCTCACTGCCCAGCACCAGGGAGCTCGATTGGCATTTCCCATTGAACACCAGAATTGGCAGGTCCGCCACTGGTGCCCTGTGGTTTTCACAAATGAGAGCAGGTTCACCCTGAGCACGTGACAGACAGGAAAGGGTCTGGAGAAGCCGTGGAGAATGTTATGCTGCCTGTAACATCGTTCAGCATGACCAGTTTGGTGGTGGGTCAGTGATGGTCTGCGGAGGCATATCCATGGAGGGACGCACAGACCTCTGCAGGCTAGACAATGGCACCCTGACTGCCATTAGGTATCGGGATGAAATCCTTGGATCCATTGTCAGACCCTATGCTGGTGCAGTGGGTCCTGGGTTCCTCCTGGTGCACAACAATGCCCGGCCTCATGTGGCGAGAGCATGCAGCCAGTTCCTCGAAGATGAAGGAATGATACCATTGAAGGGCCACCACGCTCACCTGACCTACATCCAATAAAACACCTCTGGGACATTGTGTTTCGGTCCATCTGACATCACCTGGTTGCACCTCAGACTGTCCAGGAGCTCAGTGATGCGCTGGTCCAGATCTGGGAGGAAATACCCCAGGACACCATCCGTCGTCTCAGTAGGAGCATGTCCCGACGTTGTCAGGCATGCATACAAGCATGTGGGGGCCATACAAACTACTGAGAACCATTTTGAGTTGCTGCAATGAAATTTCAGCAAAATTGACAAGCCTGCTGCATTATTTTTTCACTTAGATTTCCGGGGTGTCTTTGAATTCAATCCTCTGTAGGTTGATTATTTTCATTTCCATCAAACGATGTGGCATCCTTTCGTTCATAACACATTACCCAGTCCATATTAGTATAGATATCCAGCATGATATTTTTCCCCATTGAGATCTGATGTGTTTTCAAAGTGTTCCTTTAATTTTTTTGAGCAGTGTATATATATATATATGCATGCAAGCCCTATGGGCTAGTTTCACAGACAGGGCCAGGATTAGTGCCGTAGAAAAAAGCATTACTGGTGTCCATCTTGAGACGAAACAAAGGCACTGATATATTTTAAGATCAGTCAGTGCAAGTGTTCTTCATTTGAAAAAGCTCAGACTTACATTTTAGTCTGGACCAGGCTTAAGCCTTGTCTGTGAAAAGAGGGGTATATATTTTACTACAGCTTGAGTCTTGAGGGTGTGTGTGGCAATATAGTATTAGGGCCTATCTATTAGCCTATCCATATAGGTGGATAGATGTTAACATATAGATGTTTAAAAATGTTTAATGTGCACGTTCTTTATCAGCACTGCTGTATATAAATGGACTCTCCATATATATTTATAAAAGCACAACCTTTGACCATGATGAACATAATAAGAGAATAAATTCAGCGAAGAGGTAACTAATGTAATTTGTAAAATCAGTGATTCAGTTTCTTCAAGTGGGGCCTTCTGCATGGTTCTTCTGCAAAGAAATAAATGACAATCAGTGTGTGACATGTCAATATTATCACAGCCTGAAAAACTTTAATCATATGGTTCCTGTGAGCAATTTTAGGACAGTATATAAAGTTCACACTTCAGTAGTCTTGCAGAGAAAATCATGGCTGCACTACAGCGAGTTTTCCAGCTGAGAGTGAGGCAAAGAGAAAGGCGAAGACAAAGACAGAGACGACCACGGAGTACACTATGTACTATACATGCCTTCATCAGGCAGCATCAAAATCCTCTGGATATGCTTGATGATATGGCTGTCATTGACAGATACCGTCTGCCACGAGGAGAAATAGTCCAGCTGCTCAATGTCACTGGGCCTCAGCTGATGCGTGCTACAAAGAGGAATTTTGCCTTGTCCCCTGATCTGCAACTCTTAGCTGCTCTGAGATATTATGCAACAGGCAGTTTTCTTCAGGTACTTGGAGATGGAGTTGGACTAAGTAAAGCATCTGTGTCCAGAGCTGTACAAGCAGTCACCTATGCACTGCTTCCACTTGCGGCTGAACACATACAATTTCCAGCATCAAGACAGGCCATGTCAGACATACAGGAGTATTTTTTAACACAGTACCATATACCACAAGTCATTGGAGTGATTGATGGTACTTTAATTCCCATCAGTATGCCTTCTGTGGATGGCCATACATATATATGCCACAAAGGTTATTCAGCAATCAACTGCCAAGTAATCTGTGATCATAAGTGTTTAATCACAGACATTGTTGCAAGGTGGCCTGGGAACACACATGACTCCTATATCTTTGCCAACTCATCTGTGGGGTCAAGAGGCCCAAAACTCGAAAGGACAGTGGAGGCTGCTTGGTGACAGCGGATATCCATTGAGGCCATATCTGTTCACCCCTGTTGCTAATCATGTCAGTGAGGCAGATTTCAATGAGGCTCACCATGTTGCCCGAAGTATTGTGGAGCGCACTTTAGGGAGGTGGAAGCTACGCTTTCGGGCTATTCACAAGTCCAGTGGTGGTCTTCTCTTTGTGCCACAAAAGTGCTGTGCTGTAATAACAGTAACAGTAACATTGCAGTGTGGGCAAGAGTGCCCTTGGACATCAGGGAGGAAGATGAAGAGGTGGAGGAAGAGAATGAAGTTGAGATGCGACTTCATGATGATCAACCAAGACATGTTCAATACATGGCTGGATTTCATGCACGCCAGCAAGTCATTGACACATTTTTTTGTGTCATATAAATAAAGTTCCTCCTTTATTTGTGTCATCTTTAAAGCACATTAAATATTTTTTGTTAAATACAACATTTGTAGTAGGGGAGAGGCGGGACGATTGAAACGCGGGACGGATGAAACACTGAGATTTCCTTGAAAACCACTCACGTCATGTACGTCAAATTTCGTCAGCACGTACAGCACGCAATGCCTAACATACCCGCGAAAACATTTCTTCTTTACGTCGTGTCGTTTTGGAGTTAAAGCCGCAAAGCTGTTTTTGAGTGCGGTGAGTGAATTCTTTCGTGCGGTACTTTGTTTTGACTGACAAGTTGGATTTATTGTTTCATGTGCCATTGTAATGATAATACGGCAGGTGTATTAGTACTGCAACACACCCTTAAGTGTGCAATATCAGAGTTTTTTAGTTTAAGAGCAAAAGAGGTTTAAATGACAGGAGGCGCTGTCGGGACGGTTGAAACAGTGTTTCAACCGTCCCGACCGCGCGTCCTGCCCGTTAAACCTGGTCATAGCCTATACTGTTCATAGATTCATATACTGTTTCTAGACTTGTGTTTCTTTTAATGCAAATTAATTTTCAATTACGCAACACATGCTATCTCTGTAATAATCATCAATTGTCCAATCTTAAATATTCAATAAATTTCATTTATCGTCGTCTGGTTGACCTCGTTTTCTTCATAATAACAGGCTATTCAACTAGCAAACACTCAATATGACTCAAGGAAGAAATGTAAGAAAATTAATTGTAAACGGATTTGTCTGTCTTCGTCAAAATAGCCTGTTAGAAAAGATTACAAAATGCGCATAGGCTTATCGCCTATTGTTTATTGGGCGACAGAACAAAAATGGTTAATATGAACCTTTAAATGAAAATAAATGACAAAATATGTTTGTAAAAATATGTACATAAGTTACTTGTCAGGTATTGTTCACAAAAATAAGCATTAGATGAATAGTTGCCATTTAAACTGTTATGTTTCATCCGTCCCACCCCTGTGTTTCAACCGTCCCGCACAGGCGGGACGATTGAAACAAAGCACAACTCCCGTTCAAAGTCATATTTTACTTAAATCATTCTATATTTGTACCGAATAACACATGATACTAAGAGAACACATATGTGAGTTGTTAATCACAAAAAAATTTAAAATCTATCTGTAACCTTATCTTAGAAAACGACATTTATCTGAAAAGTGTTTCAACTGTCCCGGCTCTCCCCTACCCTTGAAATGTCCATATACAACAGTGTACTTTTTAAAAATGTTTCATTCTAACAATTATTCATGTTCAGTTATGTCATTTTTATTTTATTACTTTATTCGTTATTATTTCTATATTGAATTGTGTAATTAGTAGAAAATATAAATGAATAAAAATATATGTAAAAAAAAAAGAGAAATGACTTTGAAGAGTAAATTTTAGGTGCAATTTGCCGGTTGTCCAGCAGGTGCCCTCATAACTCTGTCTCCTTACGATGCACTTAAGGCTTTACGATTACTCCAGAGCACTCGTAGATCTACGCAGATTTTCAAGTGCTACTTAAGTTACGATGCTTTTGGGAAACAGACCGTAATATTAAGATCAGTCGTACGATCGTTTTTACGATCTACTTACGATGCTTTTGGGAAACGCAGCCCTGGTGTTGAATACAGAGATGAATGAAGCAGATTTAGCTGAAAATGATCTGTGGTGTTCGTGTCGGTGGCTAAAGTCTGCCATCATAGCCAGATAAAGCTCTAGTTCCTCCCTGTGCTCTGGGAAAACTTGACTGAGGATATCTCTGTAAATACCTAAAGCGATTCAATAAAAGAGAAAGTTTTCAGGAAGAACACAGCCATGTCTCCACAGTTAACAGATTTGCTCTTATGTGTGGAACGAAACATCTACTGGAAACCAGCGCTGGAACTGGAGAGGTGATGATGAGACGCTGAAGGAGGAGAAGATGCGGCAGTGCAAATCCATTTACTGAATTATACTAACTTGACTGCTTCATTTCCACTGTAAGAGTGTCATTAAAATCCTTTGTGTTGCAGTTACATCAGAATCAGCTCTTCCTCATCCTCTGGTCAGCTGGAGAACCCAAAGCTAGAGCTGATGTGTGCTAACAAGTTTCTATAACTCATCTTTTTGACAATCAGTGTGAAATTAATCTGATGAATTCTTGTGACACTGAACAGAGAATGATACAAACATAATCTGTAATTCCCCAGTGGTTTTGTTGTTCAGACACACACTGGGCAGAAGTGGAAGATCACAGGTCATCAGCGAGAGTTTGAGGGCAGCATTAGAGATTTTGATCACAGTATTGTGTAATAAACATTATTTTCATGAAAAATATTTTAGTAATGTCTAAGTAATGAATCTGAGTAAAGACTGAAAAACTGTCAGCGAATTAAAAAATCATTTCAGTTTTATCACTTCAATTCATTTCAAGTCAAAACAAATTTTTTCATAATACAAGGTCTATATTAAACAAGTGTAAAAGGACACTAGATAAGGTCAGTAAATTCATGATGTGTCCTCAGAGATGTGGACATTATTGAGTGAAGTAGTTTCCACTGGAGTAATTATGATATAAATCAGATCGACGGCTCTGAGATGTTTAATTTGCTGTTTATTTCTCACACTTTCCTCCACCGTTTGATCATCAGCACTGAGCTTTAGCAAACACATTCATATATGCACTTCAATCATAAATCAACAATCTATCATTAATATTCATATCACAGATCTTTTTCAGTTCATGATAGAGATTAAGCTGTTTTGATTAGTAATAAACTATAATATTCATCAAGCATTTTGAGCTTTATCATTTAGGCATATGTTCAGAGATATGTTGTTTTGTAGTTCAATTCATGTATGAGGAACTGGATCTTGTCTTTAACTCTTTTCTGGTATATTTGATGATTATATCTGTGATCTGAATCTGAGAGGAGACATACAGTAAGAGTCTCATTCTTTATCTGTTCCATTATATGTATTTATCTAAACTCTCAATAGCTTCATGTTTTGAGTATTTTCTCCATTCATCTGGAATCTCACCACTCCCCTCATATGTTTTACTGTAGTGTTTTTCCAGATCTGTCTGGAATCTGCACACAAACCACTTCCAGTAGTTCAGTTCAAAGAGATCAGGGCTGATGCTCCACGCTTCTAGGAGGTTGAAATCATCAACATCATCATGTTTGACTCCACTGAGGTCTTTTTCAGAGAAGATCGGCTCATCTGAGAGCTGCTGTGTGAAACTCTTCAACCACAGACCAACATCTCCTCTGTTCTCTTCAACATGTTCAGTAGATTCATGTGCTGCTTTCATGATCTTCTGCTGCAGGAGTTTAATGTCCTCCTCCATCTTGGGTAAAACCCTGACTCTGAACTTATCAGTGATGTACCGTCTGACTTCATCTCTGATGAAACTCTTGAAGTGATCTCTGGGTTTATTAATGTAGTTCGTGTATTTGTTCAAATCCTCCTCTTCTGCCAGTGTCTTCAGGATGTGTTTCTCCAGATTTGATCTGTTTGCATTCAGTGATTCACAGTTTGCTTTCATTTCAACAGTCAGATCTCTGGTAGTCTTCTTGCAGACGCTCTGCTCGATGGGCTCTTTCAGTTTCTGACAGATGATCTCACCAAAAATGGCAGCTGATGTTGCTCAATGACAGTATTTCTGGAAAATACTATAGTAATCTCCTCTCTTATTATCAACATATATTACTGGATCATTGGCTTCTCTAAACAGTCTGTGTTGGTCAGTGATTGTCTTGTTTGCTCTCTTACAGATGGAAATAACCAAATCCATGAAGAATTCATTCTTGAACACATAATTCACTGATCCTTCCTGATGTTGTGTCACTCTTGCCTTGATGTAATCTATGAGCTGTTGAATGTAACTGATGTTGTAGCCCATCTTTGAAATGTTAAATGACTGAATCATTCTGTCTGTCTGCTGAGCAACATCTGTGATTAATGATCTTATTTGGGCTTCATCTTCCTTAGACATCCCTTGAAATGATCTAAAGGCATTTGTAATGACTCCTCCAAGTCCACTGGATTTCTTTAACTTTACATAATCAAAATAACTGGGCACACAGAAAACATCCCTGCTCTCCCTCCAGTGATCTACAGGAACACTTCGATAGATGTCACTGAGGATTTCTCTCACATCTCTCATTACATCAATGTCTTTGATTGGAGGAGTTTCTCTGATGATCTTCTTCACACTCTCTTCCCAAAACAAATCAAACTCTTTCTTCAGTGTTTCTTCATCTTTGTCTTTGTCTTTGAGTTTCAAGTCAAGTTCTTTGCTCTTTTCATAGAGAGTGTCTTCATGATGTGTCCTCTGAGCATCCATCTTTTTCTTCAGGTCTCGCTGCTGAAGAATCTCGTTTAATTTCCTCTTTGTTTCTCTCACAATGTTTTCCTGAAGCTCTTTGATTTTGATTTCAAATGACATTTTCCACTGAATCAGTATATCTTTATCTTTGTCTTTCTCAAAGAATTCTGACATTGATTTTTTCACTTCTTCACTTGTCGTCTTCAGTTCTCTTTGAAGATCTGTTTCCTCAACCTCATGAATTGCTTCATTTTTTATTCTGTTGTGTAGTTTGTTCTCAGTTTCCAGCATGTCACTGCGAAGACTCCAGGACCACTTGCTGTATTCGGTCTCCAGATTCCTGTAGGCTGAAATCTCCAGAGAATTTCTGAAGCTGAAGATGAATCGTTCATTCAGTAAAGCCTCCCAGAGATCTTTAACACGATCTTTTAGGTCTATCAGCATCATACCATGTGAGTTTGAGGCATGAGACATTATAGTCTTCTTTAGTTCTTGAATATTCTCACAGTAGATTGGGTTTGGTGGTGCCATTGGTGGGCTTCCCTCCCAGAGCTGAGCAAAATACTTCACATCTTTCTGAACGTCAAATCTAATGACATCACTGAAACATTCTGCATCACAGACTTCATCTTTAGCAGTGAGTTTTGTCATCTCATCCAGTGTCTCCTGCAGTCGTCTCCTTCCCTCCATGTTTTTCTCTCCAGCTGTGACGTCTGAAGAGTTCTGATGCACAAACACACAGCTGGGATTCAGTCTGACCTTCTTCATCCTCATGAAGGCCTGAACAACAATCTGAAGAACGTCCTGCATCTCAGATGGGTTTTCTCCAAAGATGTTGATCAGTGTCAGATTTCCAAGACCAACAACAAATGTGGCCAATTCATTATCATGATGCTGTGTTGATCTTCCAGCCAGTTCTAGAGCAGGAAGACCCTCTGTATCAATGACCAGAATATAGTCAAAGTTCATCTGTGGTTTCATCTCGTCTGAGACTCTGACCAGCTGCATGAAAGCTCCTCTGGTGCTCCTGCCGGCACTGACGGCAAACTGGAGCCCAAACATGGCGTTCAGCATGGTGGATTTCCCAGAGCTCTGAAGCCCTAAAACTGACAGCACAAAGACTCTCTGGTCTCCCAGTTTCTGGATGAGTTCACCTAGAACAGCAGAGATCCAGACCACAGGAACATGAGCAGCATCTCCATCCATCAGCTCCAGTGGAAATCCAGATATCATCATCTCTGCTGCAAGACTCGGCAGAGAAGAGAAGTCAGACTGCAGGCCTTTCTTTTGCTTCTTCACAGATGAACATGATTCATAAATCTGACCGATCTCCCTCATGATGTGCTCCAAACCAAAGCCTGTAGCTTGAAGATCCTCAGATATTCTCTCAAGTTCAGTTTGTTCAGCTTTGAGTTGTTCAGATTTATCATGTTTCTTTTTCAGTGTTAAGACTGTTGACCACTTTTCATCATATTTGTGATGTAGAGCAAAGAAGTCAGCTGAGGCATATTCATCCAGGAAGATTCTGAGCCATTTAAGGAAAAACATTTTATATGTAGCATAGGAGTTCATTTCTTTAATGAAGATCTTCATAAACACACTGACATCAGATTCATGCTGCATTTGACGGACTTTCTTCATTTCAGTTTGTTTTCTACTGATGTTTATTTTTATCTCTTCTCCTTGAGGTCGATGCAGTTCTTTGTTCTTCTGACTCCACTGATGCCACAGTTTCCCCTGATGAGGCAGAAATGATTCTTTATTTTTTATTAGATCTTTCTTCTCCAGTAAACTCATCATCCGCTGTGCAGCTTCTCTTCCTCTCCTGCAGTCATCATCATCTTCCTCATCTACTCTGATGTCTGAGTGTTTGGACACATCTTCAAGTCTGAAAGTGGAAGATGATTCTGAAAGACAATCATTTATCGCTCTTCTGAGTTCTTCAGATACTTCTGACTGATTTCTGTCTTTCAAACCAATTTTGAATTTACCTTTCTTTAACTCATATAATGCAGATTCATCCTCAGTAAATAGACAAATGAGTGGCTTTCTGTCCTTGTACAGGTTTCGTATCTTTGCTGCATGTCTGTCATTCCTGCCCAGTTGTGGAAGAAGAACAACATTGACTGAGGCCATTTCAGAGAGGATCTGCAGCTGTTTCTCATGATCTCCTGCATCACCGTGTAGATTACAGAACGCAACACAGTCAGTGAATGTATCTGTGTCTCTCCCAGAGGGGCAGAACCAGGCGATCTCCACCACTCCATCCATCAGGACTCTGGATCTGCTGCTGCCTGGGTAGTTCCTGTGGAAGAACGTGTTGTGTCTCTCATTGATCAGACTGTTCATCAGCTCAGACTTGGATGAAGACACAGAGCCAAACCTGAAGAAAAACACCATTGGAGTTTCTGCCTTGTAGATCGGCTTGGTTTGACTGATGATTTCATTGTTGGTGTTTCTCATCTTCCAGCTCTTGTTGATTTGTCTGAATGTCCAGAGAGGAAACTCAATCTGTTGTGTGAATGGATCAGGAACAAGCAGAGGCAGAGCGTACTGACACTGGGACAGTTTAGTCACCATCAGCTGCTTCAGGAAACCATCAGCACAGTGAAATACGGCCATCTGAACATCCATCGGGTGAATGAGTTCAGAGTGACTGCCTCCTTTTTTTGACAAAAACATTTCACTGGTCTCTTTAGCATGAATGTATCTTGCTCTGTAGTCCATCATCAGTAGTTTTTGTATGAAAGTCTGAATCAGCTCCTCTTCAGCACAAGACTCGTGTGACTGTAATGAATGTTTGGTTATCTGAAGAACATCTGAAGCTCTCAGTTTATTGAGGTGTTTGACTTCAACATGGAGTCTGTGAAATAGATGCTTGATTGTTTGTCTTCCACTTCTCTTCAGTTTTTCTTCAAAGTTCTGTTGTTGATCTTCTCTTATGTTTATTTCTTCTTTCAGTCTCTTCTCTAAATCCTCTAGTTGTCCTCGTCTCTCTCTTTCTATTATCTCTTTCTCTCTGATTATTCCCTCCATTTCACTCTTCAGTCTCTGAATCTGTTCATCACAAATCTGTTTTTCTCTCTCTCTTCTTTTCTCATCTTCTCCTCTTCTCGTCTTTTCCTCCAGTTTCTTCTGGTCCCATTCCTCTCGTTCTCTTCTCATCTGGATTTTATATCGTTCTTCTCTTTCTGTATATTCGTCGTCTCTTCTCTTTCTCTCTTTTTCATTATCCTGTCGTTCATTCTGTATTCTGTTCATCAGACTGTCTATTTCTGTGTTGTATGAGATCTTAAGTTTTTCTTTTTCTTGCTTCATTTCCTTCATTTTATCTTTAAACATCTCTTGTTCTTTCTTCATTTCATCTCGCATCTGCACCTCCTGTTCCTTCATTTCTCTTTTATATCGTTCTTCTCTCTCTTTCAATTCTTCTTCGCTTCTCTTTCTCTCTTTCTCTCGATTCTGTCTTTCTTCCTCCATCATCATCTTCATTCTCTCTTTCTCTACTTTATGTTTCATCAGTTCTTCTCTTTCTCTGCTCATTTGCTCCACTCTCTCCATCAGGATCTTCATCTTGTTTTCTTCTGCTTCATGATTAGACTGAAGATCTTCTTTCTCTTTCATTAATGTTTTATATCGTTCTTCTCTTTTTATATATTCCTCTTCTCTATTCTTCCTCTCATTCTCTATTCTGTTCATCAGTCTGTCTATTTCTGTGTCGTATTTCATGAGCAGGTTTTCTTTTTCTTTCATCAGTTGCTCTATTTTATTTTTAAATGTCTCTCGTTCTCTTATCATCTCTTCTTCTAGTTTCTTCATCAGTTCTTCTCTTTCTCTGACTCTGTCCATCAGGATCTTCATCTGTTGTTCTTGTCTTTCTCTCTCCATCTGTCTGAACAACTTACATGTGTAGAAACTCCCCCCGTTTGCTTTCACCATGTTGTCTATCTTCTCCAGTAGATCAGACACCTGTGTTCGGTCTCCAGGCTGATTATTATTCAACACATGATATCTGTTTCCACACGCTTCAATCAGCTTCATCAGAGGAGATCCAGGTTTCCCCAAACACTGTTCAATAGTTTTGTTCTTCAGATCATCTCCTCTGGTGAAGAGCACCATGGTGAACATTAAAGATTTCTCACCAAACGTCTCTTGGATGATCTTCACTGTTGTTGCTTCTTCTTGAGTGAATCGTTGTCCTAAATTGAGCACAATGATGAACACATGTGGTCCAGGCAGGATCATGGAGATGCAGTTGCTGATTTCTCTCTGGATCTCCTCATTAGTAAGTTCAGTATCAAACAGTCCTGGAGTGTCGATCACAGTAACGTGTCGGCCGTTGATTTCAGATGATTCTTTTTTACTCTCTTTAGTCACGGACTCTTGAGATGTTTCTGCTGTAAACGCTTCTCTTCCTAAGATGGTGTTTCCAGTTGCACTCTTCCCAACTCCCGTTTTTCCCAGCAGCACAATCCTCAGATCATCTTCACTCCCTGTTGAACCTGTAAAAGAGGAAATGATTAAAGCCTAAAAAGTTTACAAAGTGTACAGTTTGTGCTATAGTTTAGAGTAATATTGTTACCCCCACCACGCAATGGCCAATCAGATGCATTTAAGATAGAATCCACACACCGGTCAAAAGTGAGTTTTTGTTCAGTGCTGAATTTTGTACGCTGGCGAATCCTCTAATTATAGCAAACAGTGTTATGAAAGATTCATTGTGCATCACAGGCTTTGTGAGATCGAGATGAACTGAGATGATGCTAGGGACTATTAACATTGCATGCATTCTGTCATGCCAAACCATGCACTCAGTAGTCTGCTTGCTTTCACTTGTTTCTGCTTCTTCTTCGCCGTGGTGTAAGTCTTTCAGAAGATGTGTCGTATATCGTATATCAGTGAAAACACGGAAAGCTAGAAAATTCCTTCAGTGGCGAGGAAAGAGTTAATAGATAACGAACTATGTCTGCATGAATACATGGTTAGACGGATATTTTAAAATGCTGTAATTCAGTGCGTATATGAACGTTCAATTGCAATGCGGAGCTAAAGAGAACTGAATTCAGGATCGCATGCTGTCTAAGGCATCTTTCTGTGCACACACTTCAGGTGTTTCAGCGCAAGGAACACATTGAGATCTATTGTGTGCTTAACTCTTTTAACGTCTGCCATTGTCAAGTACATTGTCGTGTTTAGATTTCCAACTCGGACATCGGTCATGCCCAAGGCATTTGGATAAATACAGAGATCTTGATCAAAGCAACGCATTATAGTAAAACTTTCAGCCTCACCATTCCAAGGGATTGTAGTCGTTTGATTACTGTAATAATCTACGTTTCATTTGGAAGACTGAAGCTTGACCTTTGACCTTGTTTTTGTACAGTCAGAATGTTTTTATTTTATTTTAGAATCTTCTGAATTTCACCTCTACTGTTGTAAAGTACAGAGCACCACATAAACGAGTCCATTTAGTAAATGTCCCATTTAGTTTAGTTTAAATTTTTCAGGTCATTACCTTGTGACAGTAAATGTGTCTCTAGTGAGTCGATTCTCTTCTTCATCTCTTCAAATTGCAGCAGTTTTTTCACCTGCGCCTCCAAAAATGTTTCTTTGGAGAAAAACTCTCCTCTGTTTTCTCCCACCATCTGCTCGACGTTCTCCATCAATGTGGACACTTGTTGTGTGGTGGGATCAAAATATTGTGGTCGTCCTCCATCAATGACCGACTGTGTTTCTTCATTGAGCTCTGATGTCTGATGCTCTGAATTCTGCATTATGAGGATCATGATGTGTTTGTTGATTCTGGAGCCGAATATCCTCTGGATCTCATCCATTTCTGCTTTATCTTCATTATTGAGTGGAGCTTCAGGAACTGTGAGGAGGAAAACATGAACTCCAGGATGACAGAGAGACACACAGCGGAGAGTCTGACGCATCACTTCCTCCTCTGAGAGCTGAACGAGAGCTGGAAGCTCCACCAGACGGATCAGACGCCCATGAAGCTCCACATCTGATCTTCTGTCTGTCTCCTGCAGGATCAGCTCTGATATGGAGGACTTTAATGTGCCGTCACTTCCACACACAACCAGATTCAGCTTCTCTCCCTCTGAAACTGATCAAAGACAAACAAGTGCTAGAATTCACAAATATAAAACACGTGCAGAATGTGTCATTTTGTGATTATTCTCCTGCTTAGCATTTACAGCGCTAAATATTAAAAACTGATCATAGACACAGTTCATCAAATCTATATAACTATATCATAATGCAGTTACTGTAAATCAGTTTAACGTACAGTTGGGGCGATGCAAATCTGGACTTCTTCTTTCCACTGAAAAATAAACGCACGCACACACACACACACACACACACACACACACACACACACACACACACACACACACACACAGATTGTTAGTGGATCTGATGAACATTATTGTGTACTACAGGAATTAATTAATTCAATCATTCAGAATAAAGATGAACAATCTGAATCTATAAATGATATTAATTAGGGGTGGGCGATATGGCAAAAATATCATATCACGATTTTTTATCACGTTTCTAGTTGGTTTTACTATTTTGCAAGTGACTGAGCATTACAGCCAAACTAATGTCCCTATTTTAACAAAATATAAAATAACAAAGAATGGAAGACATTTAGGCCAAATCTTCAATAAGATTCTTTGTCATTATTTTTCTTTGTTATAAAAAAAAAAAAATAAGAACAAAGATTCACATTACATAACTTAATATACAAATGAAATGAACAGTGCTTTATTTTTTTTCAGCTACAGCATATTTAAAGGTCCCATGACATGCTACTTTTTGTAGGCTGGGTGTGGCCTTGACCATCTTGCGCAACCGTACCATGCATGTTTGTTTATGTTGGATATATTGCAATGGCACGAAGACACGCAGTCGTTCAAGCATTTCAGTTTGACCCAGAATCTGATCCAGATGGAGAAGCTGCAACTCAGCAGCTCCAGCAGGACGTTTCCGAATGGTTAGTTTAAAATATTATGTCTGGATACGGTACTTTATTCGGATGGTTTACAGTTATCATCATGTAGCTAACGCTAACCTACTGTTGCCTTTTCATGAGATCTGTAACGTCTGTAATTTATCTTATTACAATTACATCAAGCTCTGCGATCTTGAAATGCGGATATCGCGCGCGCCATATAACCAACAGAAAAATGGTTATCCAAATAACAAAGAAATGTACAACACTCGCGTTACAGTGTGTGTAACTTGATGCTGTCTACCTTTACATTAGCGCAAGTAACTGCATAGCTAATGTGACAGCCACATTCTACGTGTAAGAAGCTAGGTAACCATAAACAGTAAAGCAACACACTTATATATAATTTGTTGACTTACTTGTCCGACGTTCAGCAAGCCCAGCTCTGTATTGACCATTCGATGTTCATTTGTACATCCAATTATTGAGCAATTATTATGTTTCGCTCGCTCAAAAGCCATGATATCTCTCGTGGACAAACTAAAATCACACGCGCGCGTTCTACTTCCTAGCTCATTTTCTCATGGGCGAGAAATATTCTCTGGGCGGGCAAAGCAGAGAAAGGGGAGGTAACATTTCTCCTTATGACGTCATAAGGAGGAGATTCAAGATCAGCCCGGTTGAGCTTCCATTTTCTCAAAGGCAGAGAAAGATAGCAAAAGCTCGATTTACACCGATTGAAATTTTTAGAAACTTGGGGACCATATACAGGCTAGGGGAACTCATATTAATGTTAAAAAACCTCAGAAAGTGGAAATTTCATGTCATGGGACCTTTAACAGTAGCATTGAAGAAAGTAATTAAATGAACAAATATGAAATTAAAACACTACATAGACTTCACTGTATAAATTATACATTGATTCTTATTAAAGCTACTATTAAAGTTCTCAGTCAGGAGCAGCGAGTGATTTCCTTTTTGTGTTTTGTTGTTTTATTAACATTAAAGGGATAGTTCTCCTAAAAATTTAAATTGTCATCATTTACTCTCTCAAGTTGTTTTAAACCTGAACAAGTTTATTTCTGTTGAAAATAAAAGTTATTTTGAGAATGTGGGTAACCAGACAGTTGATGAACCCCAGTGACTTACATAGTAGGCTATATTTTTTTTCCTATGGAAGTCAATGGAGACCAGCAACTGTCTGGTTACACACATTCTTCAAAATATCTTCTTTTGTGTTCAGCACGAGAAAGAAATGAATACAGGTTTGGAACAACATTAGAGTGAGTAAATAATGACAGAACTTTTGTGAATTGCAGTGTCCCGTATCTGCATTAACGTGTGATGTGAATATACGTTGAGTTGTTCAGTATGTTGAGACGGAGGCGCCAGAACAGCAACTGATAGAACGCACGACCATACGATATTTCTTCAAAAGCAGATCGTGGAGACAATTTAATCGTCCACGATCAAAAATCGTAATAATCGCACATCCCTAATATCAACAATCTTTAAAAAAAAAAACCTTAGTGGTGAAAATCCAGTTTTTAATCTAGTTTATATGTCTATGTGGTGTTTTTAATATGCTTTAAGACAAACAATGTGTAAATTCATAAGTCGACAGCATTGCTGAGTATTTTCTCCTTAAAACTGCAGTGAACCAAAGACAGTCTCAAAAACACGCTTTGAAATCGCTGGTGTTTCTGACGTCACAAACTACCTTGTAACCAATCAGATCAACGTGTGATCGTCAACCAGTGGATCTCTGAGCTGAGTGAGTGAATGGAGGCGGGGCTCATTTGCATATTCATAGAACCGCGCATACTAAATTAGGCAAGGGTGTCGAGTTACATTCAAGATATTTTAAAGGTGAACTAAGTAACTTTTTTTACCTTAACTGAACAGCTTCGGAGTCATTGGAATGGTTATATTACTTATTTCGGGTTGAATGGTGGTCGTTTCGCACCCCCCTGGTGCCCGTGAGCGGAAAATACGCACTTGCAACTTTGAGCCGGCAGGCCGCCGGCCGCCGCGTCAGGAAGTCTCGCGTGATATCAGGTCTCGCGATGTAAACAATTGCTTTACGGCCAAAAGAAATCTGCTAAAATGCTGTCATTATTGCGCTCCCTCACGCTGTCCGAACCCGAATGAAGAAGACGTTTTAAAGAATGTCCCGTCTGCTTTGATGTCGTTGATATAGAGCCTCTGGTGTCTGAGAATCACCAACGAGTTTTTACAACAGTGTTGTCAAATATCTTTTCCGAAGCTGTGGGGGGAGCTCTAGAGAGAAACCTGCGAGAATACAGCAAAGAAATCCCAAAGCTACTGAGTGCTGCTTTAAAGCATAAATTTTTTTCAAGGAATAAATCGTTTAAATATGCCATTTTTGTGATCAAAGGTGAGTTTTAAGGGATAAAATCATTGACTACAGGGGGACTTTAAGAAACCTCTTGCATGTGGACTTCATGCATACAGACACTTGCATTATTTTAAGAAACTATACTTTTTCTGCACTTACCTTCAGCTCTTGAAACTTGATATTGTGTGCTACAAATATTTTGTTGACTTGTGTACATAAACAATAATACTTATTTGTTTGAATAAAAATGATTAAGAAACTAAATACAATGAAACTGCTCACAAGTTCACATGATGAAAGAGAGCTTGAATAGATTTGACTTGTATTGATTGAATTAAATAACCATTAATGTCAGATTTAGATTGGTCTGTGTTCATCACCTGTGCAGTCAGGGCTGGACATGTTGATATTCTGTTCTCTCCTCTGTTTCTCTAAGTCTTCAGCTGATCATCTTCTGTTACTTCTGACGTCTGTCTGTTCATCATCCTGAGAGATTCTTCAAATCATGAGACTCAGGATTCTGAGAAAAAAGAAAAGAGACTTGAGATCCTGAGATCATGTCGGAGCTGCACATCTGCAGAGATTCACAGGTTTGATTCCCGATGAACACACACACACACACTGACCAAACATCACTTTAAATAAAAGCACCTGTTGATTTACTGATGTAAATAAGCTGCTCTCTATGACTTGGTACAATAAAAACGTCCAAAATATAAAATCAGTTGAACAACATGATAAAGATCTTTAATCTCTACACTTACAATTTATTCAGTAATTTGACATTGTTTGTGTTCCAAAATCTCATTGTACGTTACATTTGTACCTAAAGAACTTTCACACACAGCTTTGCTTCTGATAAAATAAACTGAAACCCATCGTTACAGCACCTTATAAAGTTATTAATCACATTCATCAGTTTTGTTACATCTCACATTTACATTTCATATAACAAACACAAAGAGGGTTTTTATAAGGAAACATTGATACCTCTGTGTCGAAGTTTCATTGAGTTTAGACGTTTCCTTCTTGCCAACATGAAAGCAGGAAGAGGTATTGGCTGGAGTCAGTCACATTACTAAAGTAATGACAGCAAGTTCAGGTTAAAGTTCAAGATACAGTTCCTATGAGAATATGCTCTGTCGTGTCTGCTGGAGAGATAACAACACAAGCGTCTGCTGTGTAATCACATCATTCTCTTTACTGAACTTTGAACTGAGCTTGATTCTCTATACACTGTATGTAGATCACCACTAGAGGGCATAGTTACTCCAAACACTATGATACCCGATATAGTGCATTCATTACATTTTCCTCCCCACTAGATTTATCTTACTAAGAAACATAACATATCAAACTATGAACTTATTCTATAGCATTTACAGTTACCTTAACACAATGCTGCTAAATACAAAAATAACTAACATTTTTAACTACAAACCTTTGTGAAGGTTCTCTACATCTCTCAGGATAACACGTCTGTGAGCTTGTGTGAGGTTCAGGCAGAGGTGTAAAGTCCAGGGGCCAGAAAGTAAAAGTCTGCCATGAATCCACATCTCTGAGTTTACAAGAAGAGATTCAAAACTTCAAAACTGTTTAAATAATTTTTTTATCACTGCTGATGTAAGATATAGCCTACACTTTTATTACTGAAATGCTGGAAAGTATTTACAAGAGCAATATTTCATCGCAGCTCCACCTCAGCGAACAAAAAATGGGAAAGAGAAGAAAGCACGTACAAAATGTAAATGGTTATTATTGTGACAGCAATATATGATACAATTTTAAAATATGTGCAAGGCTATTATAGTTTGGATTATTTTAATAATATCCCATGAGTCCTAATAAATGCAATTTCAACTATTTCTGAATTGCAATTCAGCAGCATCGCTACGGACAGCACCGGGTAACTTCGCACGTAAGAAGGGATATCTTAAGCAGCTTCCTAAGGTATAGTTCGGGGAACACGCCTAGCAATCGTGTACCTTCAGTTAAGTTATACCTTAAGAGTCTTTGTAGCGCGCTAAGAGACAACGTTATCGGGAAACGCAGCCCTGAACCACTCTTCACCTTATCACTGTTGACCGATATGAATATAATTCTGAAGTTTTAATACGCACAGACAGTGTTCAATTAGGCTAATTCAAGTGTTTTCATGCAAATAATAAAATTGTCATTACACTGATTGTTGTTAGATTTTTTATTATAATATTATAATTTAATTAATTATGGATTTCCCGTTGTCTCTTTCCTGAAAAGGAAACTTATAAAGGTATAACATTTCATACCTTCTTACGTACGACGTAACCTGTCCGTGCCTCCGTGGCAATGGTGCTGAATTGGTTGATATCGATGGCTATAGAGATTGGATAATTCACTCATGCTGGGGCTGCAAAATAAACTGACCCGGTCTTAAACTGGTCAACACAAATTGTGACGCTTCACGGATGACCGGGGCGAGCAGCGCTGTATACACTACAGCGTACGACGCAGACATCAGAAGACTAAAGCCCATGATCTGGCTAAAGGAAAACAGCTCAAACGTATTGTTGATGTGAAGGCTATTTGTTTTTTGAAGCAAGTTCTAACTGCTTTTCCCTGTGTTTTTTCACTCTGTTACAGGAAGACTGTTTCTATCGAGGGGCTACACTGTTCCTGTTCCTTTTTAATCCCTTCTCCTGGAGTTATTTTATGTTTTATTAAAGCGTCTTAACTTTGAATCGTGTCTGTTCATTATACTAGAGACAGTTACACACACACAAATAAGAAGATCATTTTTTCGATGTCACTATAGCCTAACCTAGGCTACTGTTTTTCATATTGTTTTTCATGTGGGATAGTCAAGTAGCCCCAGGGATGTATACCATATAGGCTACATTGAGGGGGACAAGTCTTATATGTAAATAATAATAACAATAATAAGTCAACAATTAGAAATGGCCAAATTGATTTTTTTCAAATGAATATGGCCATTTTGAGGGATGAAAGTTGCATGTGTTCAGTATTGAAGCTTTTTTATTAATGAAAGTCGCGGGGCAGCGCTGACTAGTTTCTGTGCTCCTGAATGTTGCAGCGTGATCTCCGCTCTCTGAGTGCAAATTATGTGTGTGTGTGTGTGTGTGTGTGTGTGTGTGTGTGTGTGTGTGTGTGTGTGTGTGTGTGTGTGTGTGTGTGTGTGTGTGTGTGTGTGTGTGTGTGTGTGTGTGTGTGTGTGTGTGTGTGTCTGGGTGCGTGCGTCAATGAAAGCAGCATGGTGTCTAATGTAAAGGAGTAGCCCGAAAGGTTCGGCCTATAAATAAAGGTACTATAAAGCCCATCTAAAAATATCAAAATTGAAACTACTGTGGAAAAAAAGACACCTACATCTTGGATGCCCTTGAGGTAAGCTAAAACATACCAAAATTAATTTCAAAGTGAACTATCCCTTTAATACATAAAGTAATACATCCTTTCCATTTAGCTTTTGGCCCGCAACAATAGAATAATAACAAACAAATATCCCAGATAGCACACGTAGGTCTGACTGATGTCGCTCAGAGAGTGTTTGCTAATCGGCAATATGTTGCCGCGACATCGGCATCTGATCGCAAATGATCTCCGGCCGATGTTTGAACGATGCAAAAGCTGTAAATCCCAGCCGCTCTGCACAGAGTCCAAATTAAAACAATTCCCCATCGAAAGTACACATTGATGGCCTAAGACACGAAACGAGCGGTTTGTGTGAGAAAACGAACAGTATTTATATCGTTTTTACCTCTTATACGCAGACATGTCCGAGTGATCTGATCTGACGTGTACGCAGACTGGTGCATAGATACACTAGATGTCGCCTTAAAGACATTCGTTCCAATGAACTGCCGTAGACAAGGCGACATCTAGTGTATATATCTATGCACCAGTCTGCGTACACGTCAGATCAGATCACTTGGACATGGCTGTGTATAAGCGGTAAAAACGATATAAATACTGTTCGTTTTCTCACACAAACCGCTCGTTTCGTGTCTTAGGCCATCAATGTGTACTTACGATGGGGAATTGTTTAATTTGGACGATGGGGAATTGTTTAATTTGGACTCTGTGCATGCTCTTTGAGACAGTGACCATAGACCTGCATTATATGACTGACAGACAACAACGGTTTGACCTAAAAATATCAAAATTGAAACTACTGCGGAAAAAAAGACACCTACATCTTGGATGCCCTTGAGGTAAGCTAAAACATACTAAAAATTAATTTCAAAGTGCTATCCTGATGGAAAAAAGTATGTTTGCATAATTTGTATGATTTTTTGTTATGAAACATATTCAATAACTTCACTGTTACGCAGCGTATTACGTTAGGTTATTGGATATTTTTCATAATAAAAATCTAAATTATGCATTAATTACTATCTTATGTTAGGACAGTGTAGATTAAATGTGTTTACATTTCACTGTCCTGCAGATTAAATGTGTTTACATTTCACTGTCCTGCTTATGACTGCATGCTTAAAACCAAACTGTGTCGCATTCAACATGTCCTGCTGTACGCGGCTTGTTGTTTTTAGAAAAATCTATTCGTTTAGTCATTCCAAACAAAGTCTGTTTACAAAATAGCTCTCTACTTTTGATTATCGCCCTACAATCACCCATTTTGTGTTTAGTTTCGGTTTCGTTTCATTTCGCTGCATTCATTTCGCCTGATACTACGAAATAAAGTTGATGTTGAACTAAACATTAACGGGACCCCAAAACACACCACAATATTACACTAGTCTGACCTTGTTGCAGTCCAGAGCGAAGCTCCTGTCTGTGTTTTGCGTAATGATGATGAACCCGGAGAAGCTCGACTGAACTCGCTTCACGCGTCGAATCAAAGCAGCTCGATGGTGTTTTAAGCCCCCAATGGCTCCTTAGAGGCAGCTAACCCTACCCTCAACCTTAAACCTACCCATCCCTTCGCTGCCTGGAAGGCGCCGTTGGGGGCTTAAAACCATAGATATCATATAAAGGCTAGATGTCTTAAGGCGGAGTCACTTCCGGCATCACCGGCGGCCATCTTAGGACAGGACTCTGTGAATTAAGGTGAGTGAGCAGCACGCACACAAATCCTCTTATCTCGCTGAAATCTGGACGGATTTACAAACGGTTTGGTTTCTTACAAACGTTATTAACGTGGCTATAATTCTGAATGCTTAAACATTTTGAACATAATTATTCATATGTATGCAGTATAATAGCTACATCTCTGACGTTTATAACAAACCAAACCGTTTGAAAATCGGTATAAAATTGAGCAAGTTATGGTTATTTAAAAGTACATGCACCATGTTATGAGTGAACGAGCATCCTGTCTTAAGATGGCCGCCGTGTGCGGATGTCGAGCTCCATTGGCCAGCAGCGCGGACGAGACATCTAGCCTTTATATGATATCTATGCTTAAAACACCAAGTGCCATCAAAGCACGTGATCACCCTCCCACTTCCTCCTTCTCCTCCGCCCTCAAACTTGTGCACCGCAAACCACTCGCAATATATGCGCAAAATAAGCCTTAAAATAACAAAGCAAGACAAAATAAAAACAAATAAAAAAATTTAAAAAAAAGTTTTTTTTTTTTTTTTTAATAAGATATGTAAAATGACTTCATGGTAAATATGGATTTTGTATAGAAGTGTATTTAACCATATTACTGCTTAATTGACTAAAAGAGAAACACTTGCATCATAAAGTAAAACAGAACAGAATTGAACTGGTGAATAAGTTAACATATGTTTCAGTTTTAACACATGTAGTGTGTGTGCTCAGGGACAACTCATGTTGTGTCAAATTTTACATAATAGATGTGTAAGTATAAATGATTAAATTATTCAAGCACAACCCCTAATAGATAATTCTGCTTTCCTTTCAGTCGGTCACGATCGACGTCAGGTCGACCATTCAAGCAGATGTAATAATAAATCTTAATGGTTATAGACAGGCCCAGGGGCGATTCTAGGATTTTCATTTTAGGGGGGCTCAGCCCCCAATGAGGGTATGATGTAAAAAAAAAAAAAAAAAAAGTAGTTTATGGTCTAATGTTCATTATTAACTAGTTTCATTCATTCATCCAGTAACATACATATGGTAGGCTATGGTTTTATAATCACTGAGGTTACCGAATGTGAGGTATTTAGGGGGGTTGGGGGGCATGCTCCCCCGAGAAAATTTTGATTTCTCTGATCTACATATGTGCATTTTAAGATGTTTTGAAGGCCAAACAAATTGGATGACAATAGCTTTAAAACAATGTGCGGGCAGCTGTTTTTTTTTTCCTCACCTCATCAGCATCACACTCTTTTTCTCTTTGTTTTTCTCTTGCTCTGTCTTTTCCCTTCCTAAAGCTGAGCTTTGACTGATATAGGCTTTTCATTTTTGTCTGTCAGTGAAGAAAGTAAACATAGGGTCAACTGATAGGTTGATTCATGAATCATTTTCTCAGACAAAGCTATCAGGAAAGCTAGGTAACTAAGTCCATCTACAATGAAATATAAATAATTGTATTTTTTAAGCTATTTAGCCTTTATAAATCAACAATACGGTTGGTTATTCATCAAGTCACCCCGTGAAAATCTATTTAATTTCAAATCATTTAACTAACCAGCTAAACATGTATTAATGTAATTGTCTATTGGCAATATGATTAATCTGTTCTATATTTATTTATATTTATTAAAAATAACAACATGAATGATCAATTTGCCACTTCTATAAATCAAGTACTTAAAAGAAAATCACAAATCCCTTTACTCTACTCTTACTCTAATATATGTATCATGATACACTCCTCCTGATTCATTATTACTTAATACAAAACTATATTTATTAATACAAAACAAAATAACTCCACATGATGTTTCTCTCTCTGGGCCATCTAGTGCTTTCAGACAATGATGTGTCTTTAATCAATTCTGTGCATGGCTGCATAATGTAATGCCGAAATACAAAATAATATGTTTTAAAGTTTAAAAAGTAAATTAAAATAAATCATGATCGTTTTCTAAAGCAGGGGTTCCCAAACTTTTTCGTTCTAGGACCCACCTAGACAAGTATAATCAATCTCAAGACCCACTTGCACTGGTGCTACCAACTTTATCAGTTGGTCGCACCAGCATGATTTGGTCGCACATTTTTTTTTCTACATGCCATGGGATTAATCTACAACACAAACAGTACACTGTATTTTATTTTTGATTTTTCTAAACTGTTTTAATTATTCTTATTTCTTTTTATTATTTTAATTTCTTCTATGTAAAGCACTTTGAATTGCCATTGTGTATGAAATGTGCTATATAAATAAACTTGCCTTGCCTTGCCTAATCAATGCATGCTTGATGGTCTTAATCTGCATTCCCTAGTTTTGCACTGATGTAAAAAGACTGACAGTGACAAGCCTTCATGTTAGCAAAATATTTTAAACTTTTAACTCTTAAAAAAACTTTTAAAAACATGTACTGAATGTTCTTTAATGTTTGATTATAATTTTACCGTCTTCACATAGGGATGGGAAATGATAAGATTTTATCAATAATAATAATGCCACTGACGATTCTGATTATCGATCCGATTCTTTAACGATTCTCTTATCGATTCTTGATAGCACTGTGTGGAAAAATGTAGTCATATGGTTTTCAAAAAAAACCAAGGGGTTTTATTTATTTTAAAGCAACTGTACTTTTTATGTAATTTATGTAATAAATATAACTTTATTGTAAAGTGTTACTGATTCAAACGTCTCCTGAGTTCACTGTTGGAAAGATCAGTTGTCCATTCATTAAAATGAATCGTTCAAAGGAGTCATTAGTTTGCGAATTGGACGTGTCATGCGCGTTGTGTGATTATCCCAGCAGTTAGGACATGGAGGACATCAACGATTTGTGTCAACACAGAAAACATTTCATCACTGGATAGTTTTCGTTTAATTAAAGTGTTGTTTTATGTCAGCTTAATGTCTGGGACGCTTTTCAGAGAAGATAAGGCAACAACTTATTTACCCAGCGGTAATTGAGGAAAAAAAAAAAAAATCTCCGAATGCTCCACATGAAACTTTGGTCTTCCGACCTTTTACCACCGTGTCGATTTATTTTGATTAATATGTGCGAGGGAGAGAGAGCAAGACAGCGCTTAGTTTGGAGACGGTGAAGTCTTTTTTACACTTTCGCCTGGCTCCGAAGAGAGAGAGAGAGCGCGCGCGCGCGACCGAGTACTCTCTCTGCTCGTTCTTTCAGTTAAACATGCACTGTGACTCTGTCACAAGCGCAGCAGTTCATCTACATTACTCAGCGATCAAATAACACTTTGGCGGGCGCTAAAACTCATAGTCGTTTGGTCATTAATCGGACTGGTTTTGTTTCACTCATCGTAACGTAAATTTAGCTGCAGCTAAATGTGTCTTTGTGCGACCCACCTTTTCTCACTGTGTGACCCACAAGTGGGTCGCGACCCACAGTTTGAAAACCACTGTTCTAAAGTATGTTTTCATGGGTGTTAATCGCGAAACGTATTGGTATTGGGTGAGAAATCGAACCGTCCCGTGTTGCTCCCAATGCTCCAGTAACATTACATTATGTAAACTGCCATGCATTTATGACAAAGAACTGCACCGATGCAGATGTAATATCATAGCAATCTATCAATAAATGCACTCACGACACACCTTGTACTCTCTGATGTTCGCTCTGCTCGGCGCCACTGCAGATTGAAAAATTCGCTAAATCCAAGCAGACTCAGATAAGGGGAGGAGCCGAAACTTGACGCAGAGTGCCGCCGTTTCAAATGAGTTTTTTTAAAGGGGACTGAAGCGATCAAAAATGTATTAATCAAATATTTTTTAGGGGGGCTGGGCAGAAGTTTAGGGGTTAGGGTTAGCCCCCCTAAAAAGGGCCTAGTGACGCCCCTGGACAGGCCATATAATATATGACAGAAAACGAGTAAGTTATATATGATTTATATCCACCTTATTCCTGACGAGTTTACTGTGTTTTGAAATATGGGAGGCACTTCTGGTTTGGGGAACTTCCATTCAAAAAGACTGAAATTAATAATTTCAAATCATTAAGTTGCCCTGCAAATAAAGCTGATCCTCAGTCTGACTCAATGAGCTATCCGTTTACTTTCATGTTTTATTTAAGAATATCATGAGAATAACGTAACACTTGGTGTTTTAATGTGACATGATATAATAGGTATAATATAATATGTGGATAGGCTTCTTGGTATTTGTCGGGGGCCCCTAATTCCTGGGGGCCCTAAACGGCTGCTTACCTCTCTTATTGGTTAAGTCCACCCCTGCCTGAGAGCCCAATCACCTTTGAGTGTAAACTAACCAATAGAGATTTGGCGTGGTGTTGGGTATAAATACAGAAGCAGACACACATTTACCTTTCACTTCAGAGCCGAGCTGTTCGTTTGTTCCTGCTTTCCAGTCTCCAAAGAGTGTCTAAAGAAAACGTGTGCTCTTTTTTATTTATTTATTTATTTATTTATTTATTTGTTTGTTTGTTTGTTTGTTTGTTTGTTTGTTTGTTTGTTTGTTTGTTTGTTTGTTTGTTTATTTGTTTGTTTGTTTATTAGGGACAATGTGTAATTGAAAACATAAATGTAAACATTTGATGCATTACACCAGAGTTAGCCTTAGGCTAATTTGCATCTGCAGTCCCAAGGTACAAATAAATACAGCACAGATTTAAATATCAACATTATTCAAAAATATGTGACATATCAAACATAAAGCGTCAAACATTGTTCAAGAGCATATAACATGTACTTCACACATGATGTGCCCCTCACTAGCACGCACACACACACACATACACACACACACACACACACACACACACACACACACACACACACACACACACACACACACACACACACACACACACACACATACATACATTCTGTATGATTTATAAGCTTGTTTACCCATGGGGACCTCAATTTAGGTCCCCACTGTGACACGAGTCCCCATGAGTCTGTGTGCATTCAGGTTGAAGTCCCCACCGGGATAGAAAAACATGAACACACACACACACACACACACACACACACACACACACACACACACACACACACACACACACACACACACACACACACTATGATCACAACATACAGTATTATGCCCACACACAACCCCTTCTCAACCCTTACGCCCTTCTCAACCCTATAAGGAGGTAAATGTGACTGAAGGAAAAGTAATGTTGCCCACTAGCAAGTTAGTGGATGCATTGTTGTGAACGTTTTAAATGTTTGTTTTTTATATTAACTTTAAAGGCACCAAACAAGTCACAAGTTTTTATATTGTCTGGAATTGTGTTCCATTGTATCACAGCTTTGACAGAGAAAGCTGCCTGCCCAAATGCTGAATAGCGAAAGGGTACAGTGCAGCTATGTACAGAAGCTATTCTAGTGGTCCTTACAGAGCCACAGGAAGAAGAAGTGGTGGCGAGATGAAGCCCCATGAAGCATTGAAGCTTTTCAGCCAAGTGGTTCACACTATAACAGTCACAAGCATAGGGCACGTTCTCTTCCTCACCACTAGAGGGCGCTAGAGGGCAACATGCTTGTGTATAAATCATGTTATATGGTAGAAGGAGTGAATGTATCATGCAAAAGATGAAGCATACTGATTTCACGCAGCCGTTATTTTGAAATCGAAAGCGAGGCTCCGGTGGGAAGAAAACCGGAAGTGTCGCCTTTAATCACAGGAGAGTCGTGAATGCGATGGCGTATTGTTGTGTTTAATGATGTTGTGTCAATTCTAAAAATGTACATACATTTCTTTCATACTTTAGACTATATACAGTGAAATTCATTTATAAATAAAATATTTTTTTTATATATAATTCAGAATGTAAAAAAAGAAGCAGGAATGAACTATATACATATCCTATATTGGAAATTAACATCCAATAGTGTAAATCGCGGCAGCAGCTTCAGGTTGGTAGTCCAAGGCATTGTTGTTTATCTTTACTTCCGGGGTTCTTCCCACCGGAGCCTCACTTTCGATTTCAAAATGGCGGCTGCGTGAAATCAGCGTATTGCCTTGCCTTGTGCTTGTTGAGAAACATTTGTTTTATGCTCAACTTAAAAAAGGACTTGTTTGTGTTCTGGAGGATCATGGTCCGTGAGACGGAAAATATTAATAAACTCCTTTATACACAAATCTCTTCAACGCATCATCTGACGATCACCTTTATTGTCCATGAACTTTGATATTGAATACAGCATTAAGACGTTTTCTGGAGGATATACTGGACATTATGGGACTTTGATGAGGAATTCAGATAATACTTTACTCTCTCTATTATACTTATATGCATCATCCATGGATATTGATTTGTCTTGAACATTGTCCTTAAATGGACTATGTTATTGCAGTAGGTTTCCTTTTTATAAAAAAAAGTTGTATTAATGCTTTCAGAGTTCGCAGTTCAAGGTTTGCTGTTCGAAGTTCGCTGTTCCAAAGTTTGCTCCTCAGTGCTGTTTGTTCTGGGCATGATGTTCATTTGCAAGATGATCTGCATGCTGCTTTTATATTCTAAATTTGAAATGTTGTTTTTGCTCAAAGAAACTTCAATTTTTATGGTTATAATATATAAAAATATTTCTGTTTGATTTTGTTGCAGTAAATTGACAAACAGAATCGCTCCAGGTCCATGGAAGCTGATCAAAAACAAGGTTAGTTTTATTAGGCTTTCAAAAAAACATAAGCTACTTATATAGATTGTGTGTTTTTATTTGTTTGTCACATCCTTTCCAGGAATAACTTAATTATATTCCATTGTTTTAGAATGTTCCACAACAGTTGGCCGTCTCTGTGGACTGTGGGATCTTCATGCTAATGGTGAGAAACAAGGGAAAGTAAAAAAAAAAAAAAAAAAAACATTAGAGAAATCCTAAGAATGAAACCATGAACTTGACTGATTTCCTTTTTTTGGTGATGGGGGGGATTTCAGTATGCTCTGCACATGGTCTTTGAGGCACCCTTTGATTTCACAGCTGCAAGTCTTTGTTAAAAATATATATTTTAACTATATAATATAATCTATTAAATTGATCTATTAAAACTTTTTTTTCCCCCTTACGCAAGTATGATTTTCCTCTTATTCGAAAATGGTGGTGCCTTATGCTGATGGAGAATTTTGCCATTGAAAGGTAACTCTCTCGCTCTCTCAAGTTTTTCTCTGTCTATAAATTAACTTAAAAATGAATTTGCCACAAGAAAAATGCTGCTGCTGATGTGCAGGTGCCACCTAAAGCACAAGAGACTGAAATCGGCGACGAGGTATGTTTTTATCGTCTCAAACGGGCACATGAAAGAGCATCATTTCAAAACATTAATTTACATGCATCCTGATTAAAACACAATGTATTGTTGAGGACACTTCCAATCTCCCCAGGGACAACAGATGGCAGCTAAATGTGGGGCAAACCATCTCTTCTCTTGTGAGAATAATTTGGAGGAACCACTGATAGTCAAAGACCTCTGGAGCCAGGGTATCTGAACCTAAAGAAGGAAGAAAAGGCCCTTCTTAAACTTGATCAGGCGGGAAAAAAAGATGATCTGGAACTGGCCAAAGAACCTTTCATGTTTCGGTTCCAGTTTAAAGAAGACATGGAAGTTTTTCTTTGCGTGTGTCATGACGAAAGTCGCCTCAGGATTAACTCCATTTGTATGGAGTTTTGATTCATTTTATTTATTTTTCTCTTGAGAATTATTGTTAAATGTGTGCCTGCATAACTTTTATAAGATTTATTTTCTTTGGTTTGATTTTGTTGTATATAATTTATTTATTATTTAGTTACATTTTGTATTTTTATTTAATTACTATTATTTATTTGGAGCAGGTACAGCTAGTGTGTGATTCTTTTGATATTTCAGACAAAAAACAAAACAAAACAAAAAACTAATTTTATTTAAATTAATTATTTTTGTTTTTTTCAGTCCATCATATAATTGTGTATGGTCTATGAAAATAATTGTTGGTTGAGAATTAAAAATTATTTTCAATTAAATCAAATGTTCAAACACTCAAGCTTTGTTTTCATTGTATTATTATTATTATTATTATTAAGCTTTGTTCAAATATATTGTTAATCATTTGACTCAACAAAACAAATGGATAAAGCATAATTTTAACTTTTAAAAAACTATTAATATTTGTTAATAGTAGTCTATTGTCTTTCGTTAATAGGACAAAACATCATTCTTATCTTTTATACTATTTTATCTATATCTTAAATATATCTTTTCAATTAAATCGTTTAAAAAAAAAATTCTTTATAATAACTTTGCTTTAAACTTTGAAACGTTCCAAAACACGGAAGTAGCGTAAAGCCTTGCTGCGCCCACTTCCGGCATCAGACTGTTAGGCTGGCGCTGTCTTTTTTTATTTTTTTATTTTTTATTAATTCTTTTACAAAGAAGAAACAGTACTGCATTGAATACAATAACAAATAAATAAATAAAAATAAAAACAATAACTGACTCCTCAACAAGTAAGAAAAAACCGTACATAGTTCTTAAGAAACTTGTTGTTCTTACTGTTATCAATGAGTTTAAGAGATTTTACAATAAGGGAAATCTCAGCAATCTGAAGAATGAAGAATCTCAAAGTGTATCTCTCTAGTTTTATTGGACATACAATATTTCTCTGGGAGTAACCACGCCCTCTTCCAGTGAATAGCCTACTGTCAAATTACATCGAGGGGATGTGTAAACTGTGTAACGTAACAATAGCTTTATAAGTTTACTATTACATTTTTTTATCAATAAGGCTAATCAATAACAGGCTGGCGCTGTCGTCCCATAGACTGTACACTGCTATGACGTAGGCTATGGTTCTGCGGTTCTGCAGTGAGACCTATCTCCTTCAAGTAGCGCTGCACAGTCAGTGTGGAACATCAAAGTATCGCGAGAGCGACTCAACAGCATATGTAGCGCCTGCTCTCCAATCGCTCTCGCGATACTTTGATGTCGCAGCGCTGCCTGCAGTCCAACAAGTCTGATAAATGCTGAGAGCTTTCACTCGTCTGGAGTTGGACAGAAGACACTCACAGAAATCAACACTCAGGTTTGTCTTTATTTCCTTAATATTATCAATTTGATCACTTTCATTTCAACTGTTTTTACGGAAGCCATAAACCAAAAAAAAATAAAAATCTAACATTACGAGAATAAAGTTGAATTATTTCGAGATTAAAGACGAAATATTTCGAGAATAAAGTTGAAATATTTCGACTTTATTCTCGAAATGATACGACTTTATTATCGTAGTTGTAGAAAAAAAAAACGGATTATTAATTTTTTTCCGCTGTGTTTCAGGCCTTCCGTACACTAATTGTAATTATAAAAAAAAAAAAAAAACATTTATAATTTGATTATATTAATTCGTTATTTAATGTTTAAAGCGGCAGGAGAGTCGGAAGAAGAACGTGCTTGTCCAGAGTTCAGAATTTAAATCTTCACATATCTAATAAAGTAGCCTACAGCAAACTGTTCATTTGAGTTGTGCATTCTGGTTGGTGTGATGCTACTGAAAAACAAATTGCGTTCAAATCACGCAGAGACAAAACTTGCATAAAAATATTAAACACAATTATTAATATTTGTAGCAAAATATCAAAAGGTTACAGGTTATAATACTTCAGCTTATCCAATCTCAACAGGGCAGTCATGTATGAGTGGAAAATTAAACAGGCTATGTTTACAGAAGGTGGGGTATGTGATTCTCTCTTTTGTCCATTTTTTCAAAATCACTTGAAATCCTATTCCTAACCCACTTACAGCCACTGAGTTAGAAGCACTGAAATGAAAATTAAGCAATTTAATCATCTGTGGAACGGGCAGGACTCCAAAAACTCCAGCCAATCATTTCCAAGACCACCTAGAATCATTGGACAGTAAGTGCGTCAATCAAATGGTCGTACCATCCCCCCTCCCCCCATCCCCCTCCCCCCATCCCCCTCCCTCCACATGAATGGGTGGAGTCAGGGCCAGCGTTGGAGGAAAGAAGGTAGGACAATTTGAGTTGTGTATTTCCAAAATCTGCCGGCCGTTTTGCAAATCCCATACCCTACCTTTAAATGTTATCTGATCTAATAAAATAAAAAAATAAGAAAAATAAAAACAAGACAAACTAATATATTTTTTCAATAAAATACAATTAACTTTTTTTACATAAACCAATGGCATTTTTTATAGTAAAAAAAAAAAAAAAAAAATTTGTTGGACTACAAACTCACTGATCATAATTTCTGAACATCAACTCTCAGTCTTTATTCACATTTTTCTCATGGTTTACTTTTGCTATTAAATATATATTCAGTGATATCTTCCAAAGTGTAATATCCTTTGGTGCATCATAAACGTGGAGACATGGAGATAAATTACTTTGAATCTTCATTAACAGGTGCAGAGCGGACAGCGCATCTCGACACCGTCTCAGCAGATTACAGACTGACCCCGGAACAACACTACTCGACTCCAGTGCATTAGGAGAAAAGGTGACATATGTAAACCCATGTTTTTTCCTCTACTGGACAACATTGTCTATAGCATCACATTTACTACACAAAAATGTTTCAATTTTGTCACTTTTTTTTTCTCTAAATAGTGTTGATTAAATACACTAAGTTTCATCATTGCTAGCATGTGTGGAAAGTTTTAAACCATGTGTGTTACAACGAGCCCCGTGTTAGTATGTGCCCCGCTCACCCCTAATGAGGCTAATTCATATTCACAAAGCACGATTTGCATATCCAAATGTGCGTTAAAAATCTGATTCACATATGCAAAACACAATTTACAAATACACAAACACTATTTCTGAATGTTTCTACATCCAGTGTTTAATGGCTTGGGTTGGTGCATACATTTTTCTAAAAGAGAAGATTAATGTCATTTTAGATGAGGTGGGACCCCTCGGGTTCTCTGTGTTCAGGACTGACCGGGACCCTACGATCACAAGGAAGACCCGTGGGAGCGGGGTCTGTCTACTCATCTGGGACGAGTGGTGTCGTACAGTGGTGGTGAGAGAGAATTTGTGCACTCCTGATATTGAACTGCTGTGTGTCTCCCTTTGGCCTTTCTATCTGCCCAGAGAGTTTCCTCAGATATTTTTTACTGTCATATATATACACCCAAAGGCAAATTTTGACAGGGCACTGGACATTATTTTCAATCTCTCCCACAAGCTCGATCAGTTAGAAAAAAAACTGTTAGAAAAAAAGGTACAGTGAAGGTACAATTTTGTTCCTGGGTACAAAATTTATAACTGTACCTTTAAAGGACCACAATAGGTCCTTAGGGTACAGTTATGTACCCAAAAAGACTAATAAAGGTGCAACTTTTTAGGTTTGGATGTGAGAAGTTCACATTCTTTCAATTTTTGAAAGAATCATTCACAATTTTTGTACCGTTAACTTTTTCACAGGACAATTATTAAAATCTCCTAAGAGAAACTTAGGGTCATCCGGAGACAGTACACTGTCAGAAAAAAAGTACAAAACTGTACCTTTTAGGGTACAAGTGGCTGTCACTGGGTTGGTACCCTGAAGGGTACCTTTTTGTACCTTTAATTCAAGGTTCAAAATTGTACCTTAAAACTTTGTACCATTTAAGGGGTAATTTTGTACCCCAAGGAACGATTGTTTATTGCACATATATTTTGATAATTGTATGTTAATTCCTAAATATAAAACAATATACATTCAGACACAGTCAATAATACGAATCTAATGTGGTATTTGTAGCGAGATACCAGTGGTTACGTGACAAAAGAACGAAGACCCAGACCCGAAAGACTCGATTAACTATTTGTCTTTCTGGTACTGACAGCATAGTCTCTATGGGACTCACATGAAGAACGAAAGACTCAGACTCGGCCGAGCCAAACCCGAACTCCCGAAGACTCAAACTAATCATTTCTGTTTCATGTACATCAACACAAAATGAACTGGTACTTCAGTGCGTCTCGAAGTTCGAACTTGAAGACACGAGGCGGGGAATAGACGTGATCAATCTGAAGTTTTATAAGAAAGAGCGTCTCGGATCAGGAGGTGAGGTCAGGTGACTAAACAGACTACATTAGCCTGAACTTTAGACCCAACTAATCAATTAATTAAACATTTCTATTTCTTTTTATTTGGATTTGGCTGCATTACCCTATAGTTTATTTTTGTTTTTTTCAAATGTAATCAACATTTTCGTAAGTGCTGGATGTGTTGGGCTATTCAACATGATATTTTAATTATATTCTGCTGAAATGAACGAAATGACTCGAAAAAAGATTTGTTCATTTTGCTGAACGAGATTCAAAGATCCGAGTCCGTAAAATGATCCAAACTTCCCACTACTACCAAGAACAGATCCAAATTATCTTTTGTACCACAAGCCATAAAAGCCTTAAATCAGTCAAAATAATCTAGATGTCCAGCTGGCCTGGTCAGATGTAAGGTTGTATAGTGTATTGATTGTATTGTATTTGTTTGTGTCATGTGTCTGATGTCCTGTCATGAAGTGCCTTGTGACTGCGCCGCAAACCCAATTGCCCCACGGGGACAATAAAGTTATCTTCTACTACCAATATTTTCCTTGGTGATATTTGGACTATTTTGTCACACACCTCAATGGCACTACACTTCCCAGCTTCCCTCATGTTTCCCACCTGCACACTATCGGCTATCACCTGATCATCTATCACCTGCACGTCATCTAACACCATGGACACTTATGATCATTACAGCTGTCTGTCATTGTCTTGTTAGCATCTATGTATTTAGTTCCTGCTTGTCTTCAGTTCAGTGTCTGGTATTGTTTGTGCTTAGCACATTGTTTCGTGTTGTTGGCTCTTTTTGTAAGTTCTTGTTTAACCCACTGGGGTCTGAGGCGTTTTTGGGGTCCTTGAGATGTTCTGACATGCCCTGACATTTGTGCTTTTTTCAGTTGCTTATAAACATATTAATGGCAAAGGTATAATTACACTCTATTTAGCACAAACAGGGCTACCATAATATGTGAGCAACATGCATGTACATGTTTGTATTTTTGAGAGAATAATGTTTATGCATGGTTATTGAAAAAACAAAAAACTAAAGTTTCTGAAATAAGGTCACAAAACACATAGGGGAGCGCGGGGCACAACCTAACGCGGGGCTAGTTGTAACACGCTTGTTTTAAATACTTCCGCACATGCATGGATGATGAAACTTTGTGTATTTACTAGTTGCCATATCAACACTATATAGAAAAAAAAATTCCGCCAAAATTATTATTTTTTTTGGAAGATATCCATAGACATTTATTAAACCATAGCAAAAGTAAATTTCTTACTTAAGTTAATTTTTCATCTCTATTTTTTGTGTTTATTTAAAATAAGACAAATCTGATATTATTTTAATCTCCAAGATGTTATCTAACAGTTGAGATAGTTCTTTAATGCTTCGCTAACTAGCAGAAGACACTAGCAGGGTTTAAACCCCAGTTGTGCAGGCGGGGGCATGTTGTAACTGCGTTACAATGTGCCCCTATTAGAAATATGCTATTATATTCTATACTTTTATTAATTTTATTGGGAAAACGTGAGAAAAAGGTGAATAAAGACTGAGAGTCAATGTTCAGAAATGACTAATTATTTATTTGTTTTGAACTATGTTGTATAGCTGTGTTTTCATGTGTTCGTAGTCAAAACTAAAAAATTTGTTTATATTTAATTATTAAAAATTGCCATTATTTTATATGAAAAAGTTTTTTAATTGTATTTTATTTAGAAAATATTTTAGATTGTTTTGTATATATTTTTTATTAGATCAGATAACATTTTAAGCTGTCATATGTTATGTTACAATGTGCCCCTCACATGTTACAATGTACCCCACCTATGGGGCATGTTGTCACATTTCACTTCCATTCTTTCGGGGTATGTCAAGAAAAAAGTATATACTGTATTAATAAAACAAAACCACATAATTGTACTAGACATGTGGGAAATTAATGTGGGAAAAAATAAATACTCTGAACCATAAGTAGATTTACACAAATTGGGAAAGTAAAAAAGCGTTAGGTTGTGCCCCGCTCTCCCCTACTAAATATGTGACAATAAGACTTTTGACTAATTGATGTCGTTGCCTAGAGTTTTTTCTTCAAAATGATGTGAAAATCATCCTGCCCTTATCATTCACATAACACAATACATTGATTTAAATCTTGTAAAACACTTTTTGTTTGTAAAGGCAATATGCGCAAGGGGCGTCAACCATTCAACAGCATCTTGCATTTGTAGTGGTTCACACCTGAGGAGACAATGGGGCCCGCATACTTAATGAGCCATTCATTCAGGTGTGTCACCTATAGCCACAAGAAAGAATGCAAGAGAAATATATATATATATTCTACCATATTGGTTCACAGTTGGAAGCATGTCAATTTTTTTTTTTTTTTTTTTTTTTCACAAATTTTGCTTGCAAATTGTATAATATCCAAGGAAAACATGTCTAGTAATTGTGCAGTTAATTCTCATACTGTATTTTCAGTTTTGGAATATGTATCCTCTCCCCAAATTTGTCAATAATAAAACACAATAAAAATTATTTAAAGAAAAGGCTTAATATTTACCTTTTAAAATTTGTTTACATCTACCTTGTAAATATATATATTTTTTATTAAAAAGGTTACAATTACAACAACAATTGAAGTGTAATCTTTCTTTGTAAAAACTAAAGTATACATTTTATCATACATATTTCAAAGTTAAGGATTCATTACTTTGAATATAGCCTACATTGACAAAACATACTATATTTAACATATTAGCAAAAATTGGCAAACAAAAGCTTATTTGAGGTGGCAGATATTTTACAGTAAAAATGTGTAATCTATCCAAAACTAATCAACGTAATGTTGTCTTTCATTTGTCTGTAACATAGGTCTTTCGTTTTTATTATAAGGAATATAAATGTTAATTTGCAGTTTAATACGTTGCTTATACAAATACATTTTATTTCAACATATTTCAGTCGATTTTTATAGCAAAATAGTTTGCTAAAAGCAGATCATTCATTCACACACAGAAACGCAATTCAAATTTAAACTGTCTTTTTGCGAGTTGTGGTAAACAGCGCATCTCTGCCGTTCATTCATCACACACAGAAACGCGATTTACTTGAGAATGAAAAAAAACGTACTACAGTATTCCATCCGTTGCTCCTCGAAATACCAGCACTTCTGAGGTACGTTTTCCATTATTATTATTCCTCACAGCGCTGCGAGACAGTGTAGACAAGTACACTTATCATCTGAATAAACTTGATGTGTTTTCTCGAGCTGATATGTGGGCGTTCACAGTTTGTATGGGATCGTCTCAGTCATTTGCGTTTGAATAGCGCGCGCTCTCCGTGGGCGGGGCAGATTATAACGTAATGAGATGAGATGAGCTCGACTGGAATCGCTCTCTTTTAATACAGATTTCACAAGATGAGAATATTTGTTTTTTATATAAATTACTTCATTTAAAAGAAGAGAATTCAAGCTTCATGCCTGTGTGTCTGTATGCCTGTTTGACTGAGTATTCGCTGAGTTATTGTTCATTTTCGGACGCGTTTCAGAATGGACTTCACTGGCAGAGAGAAGGCGGAACTCGCTTCGTGTTTATTTTTCTTTATTTGGCAAAAAGCACAACACTTTGTTTTTATTGTGAGTGTACACAAAAATAATACACATTTAACAGAATCGATTGATGTATGAAACTCCTATGGAAAATCAAAGTCAACAGAGTATTTATGAGTTTCTTTTACACTGATAAAAAAAAAGCGAGCTGGTATCGCCGGCGATACAGCCGACCTCAGGGGGTTAATAAACCTTGATATTATCTTCAACTTTGTCCTTAGTAAATTTTGATCGTTACAGAATACCGGACCTAAAGCGTAATATGGGCATTTCCCTCACCCATCTGAACCCAACCGATCGCCTAGAGATCTCCTAGTTCCTAGAGATCTCACACCAGCTCACCTGGACAGAGGACGTCCTAAAGAACATGTTCGGGCTTGGACTGGATGCTCCTCTGTACCAGCCAACTTCAGCCGCTAAACCCTGTTCATTCACACAATATCTAGATCATGTGCTGTTGTTGAATGAGTCTGCCTTCACTGTGGGTGAGGCTGATAATTACACAGCCACTCAACCACCATCACCAGCCATTTTCCTCGCCACACCGCCTGAATGTCTTCACATCATACCGCCCGTCCAAAGTCTCGTCCCGCCGAGACCACCCTTCTGGAGCTTCCTCACATCATGCCTGACCAGCCTGAGCTCCTTCACATCATGCCTACCGTGCCTGTGTCTTTGGCAAAGATGGCCGCTGCCTCACCGCTTGAGCCCTCACCCAAGATGGTCGCTGCCATGCCTGCCAAGCCAGCCAAGCCTGAAACAGTTCACGTCATGCCTGCCGAGCCAGAGACTGTTCACGTCATGCCCGCTGAGCCAGAGACTGTTCACATCATGCCCGCCGAGCCAGAGACTGTTCACGTCATGCCCGCCGACCCAGAGGCTGTTCACATCATGCCCGCCGAGCCAGAGGCTGTTCACATCATGCCCGCCGAGCCAGAGACTGTTCACGTCATGCCCGCCGACCCAGAGGCTGTTCACATCATGCCCGCCGAGCCAGAGACTGTTCACGTCATGCCCGCCGACCCAGAGGCTGTTCACATCATGCCCGCCGAGCCAGAGACTGTTCACGTCATGCCCGCCGACCCAGAGGCTGTTCACATCATGCCCGCCGAGCCAGAGACTGTTCACCTCATGCCTGCTGAGCCAGAGACTGTTCACGTCATGCCCGCCGACCCAGAGGCTGTTCACATCATGCCCGCCGAGCCAGAGGCTGTTCACGTCATGCCCGCTGAGCCAGAGGCTGTTCACATCATGCCCGCCGAGCCAGAGACTGTTCACGCCATGCCCGCCGAGCCAGAGAATGTTCACGTTATGCCCGCTGAGCCAGAGGCTGTTCACATCATGCCCGCCGAGCCAGAGACTGTTCACGTCATGCCCGCTGAGCCAGAGGCTGTTCACATCATGCCCGCCGAGCCAGAGAATGTTCGCGTCAGTCCTGCCGAGCTTGAGTCTCCTGTCCACGAGTCTGAGTCTGTCCCCGAGCCAGAATCGGTGTCTGAATTCCCACCCAGCCTCCCTCTCCCACCTCCTCCCATCTGCCATCTCTCAACCCTTTTTCCACCACTGCCTGTCAGCCCCTCAGCTCCTCTAACCACCTTCAGGGAGGTGGAGTCGCCGTGGAGTCGCCTTGGGTCCGCCAGCCTACAGCTCCAGCCTGGTCGGTGGATCCCCGGTCTCCGCCTCCGACCTCCGCGACCAGAACTCCGCCTCAGCCCGACGGTCCTTTAGCGTCTCCTTGGCTCCTACCTCTCTCAGCTCCACCATAGCCCATCAGGTCATCAGTTCCGCCAGGCTCCCTCATCACCCCGGATCCACCTTGGTTGCTCATCGCCCTACCCTCACCTCTGGACTGCACTCCTCTGGCTACGCCTCGTCCCATTTTGTGTATTTACTGTCCATCTTATCTGTTAATAAGGTGTTTTACCTGAAAATTGTTGATTTTTAGTTTGAAAGGAGGAAATATCCTCTTATTGTAAAACTTTAAAGAGTAAATTATTTTATTTTTTTATTATTATTATTATTTATTTTTTTATTTTTTTATTTTTTTGTTTGCCATTCAAATGTTACTATTTTATTTGAGTAAACTAGGGGAGAGCCGGGAAAGTTGAAACACTTTTCAGATAGACGTCGTTTTCTAAGATAAGGTTACAGATAGTGTTTTTTTTTTGTTTTTTTTTGTTTTTTTTAATCAACAACTGTGTTATTCAGTGCAAATATAGAATGATTTAAGTACAAATTGACTTTGAAACGCCTGAGCGGGGCGATTGAAACACAGGGGTGGGACGGATGAAACATAACAGTATAAACGACAACTATTCATCTAATGCTTGTTTTTATGAACAATACCTGACAAGTAACTTATGTACATATTGTTACAAACATATTTTGTAATTAATTTTAATTTAACCTGTTAGCCAGCAACCCCACTTTTGAAAAATCCCCAGAAATGGCATACCCAAACTAAAACAGATACAGTTCATGAACCTTTTGCACTAAAAGCACATGATCTCATTTGAAAGCTGACACTTGGCAGTTTATTGTAAATTTAGAATTAATTAGTGTCATAAAATGATTTTTTATTTATTTATAAATAGCAAAGTTTTTGTAAAGTTATTAGAAAATATTTTTTTATAAAATATCTTCATGATGTAATATTGAAAAATAACAATATTGGAAATAATATTGAAGTTGGCATTGTATCAATTTAGAAATGCACTGCAGCTAAAGCCACATGTCTGACCATGTTATATTTAAAATCTGAAGATGATAAGTCTAAAACTCTGTATTTAATTAAATGTTTTTAATGATCATGGCATATGACTTTATTTTGATTAGACTCTAAAATGCAAACTGATATTTATTGTCATCTTCTAAGCATCTATTCAATCTATTGTCTCTATTGATTTGTGGTGCAAACGAGCCCTATTCAGAGTCAGTCTCTCCTACACACATTCACACCTCTCCAGCCTGGTTATGGCTCTAAATATGTTTTTTCTTTTGTTTTCATTATAATTACTAACAACTGGCTATTCACGCTGTTTCAGTGTAAGCCTATGAGAATCTATCAATATTTCTCTAAATGTGCAAATTTCTGCAAAAGCCATGAGGGACGTTGTTTTGTCAAGCGCTGTCATGACGACAGCACAGGAGTGTTTTTTTTTTCTGAATGGGAGCGGCTGACGCTCATAATTCATATTAAAGGTATCGACTCATTTTTTCATTACATAACTCCTGACACAAATTAAGACATAACTGTCACTATAAGTTTATCAGAATAAAATAGTGGTCAAATACTGAAACTTGAGTCTTATATCTTAATAATGATGTATAGTTTGTCAAGGTAATAACATCAAATCTGATAGTAACTTTGAGCTATTTAAACAAAGAACGATTCAGTGAGTCGGCATCCTTGTGAAGGCTAACAGTAATATTAACCATTTTTGTTCTGTCTCCCAATAAACAATAGGCAATCTTTCTAATAGGCTTGACAAAGACAGACAAATCTGTTTATAATTCACTTTGTTACATTTCTTTCTTGAGTCATATCGAGTGTTTGCTAGTTGAATAGCCTGTTATAATGAAGAAAACGAGGTCAACACACTAAAAAAAAATGGTTCTTCAGGGGTTCTTTGCGGTGGTTAAGGTGCTATATAGCACCACTACCATTTAAAGAACCAGTTAAGCCCAGTTTGGTTCTTCAGCGGTTCTTTAGCGGTTCTTTGGGGTGGTTAATGTGCTATATGGCACCTCTTATGGTTCTACATAGCACCATTTGACAAAGGTAGGTGCTATATGGCACTTAAAGTGGTTCCCCTATGATTACAAGCCAATGAACCACTTTTAGTGCTATTTAGCACCATTTTTGTTTAGAGTGAACCGGAAGACGATAAATTCCATTTATTGAAGACTGAAGATTGGACAATAGATGTTTATTAAAGAGATAACATGTGTTGTGTAATTGAAAATGAATTTGCATTAATAGAAACACAAGTCTAGGAACAGTATATGAATCTATGAACAGTATAAGCTAAATAATCATCTATGTAGTTTTTTCTTTTCTTATTCTTGGCATTTTCTGTAGGTTCATATGGTTAAATAACTATTAAATATCGAATACACATCTTATGCATTACAAATGTTTTCATTATTTATTGCAAAACACTTTTTTATTCAATGTTTAAACACATAGTGTGACCACATTAACAGCGGTTTTCCTATGACCAGGTTTAACTGGCAGGAGGCGCTGTTGGGACGGTTGACAACCGTCCCGACAGCGTCTCCTGCCAGTTAAACCTGTTAAACCTTAACCCTCTGGGGTCTGAGCTGTTTTCTGGCCCTGGAGGTATTCTGACATGCTCTGACATTTGTGCTTATTTCTGTTACTTGTGACATTGTCATGGCTAAAGTCTTATTACACTGTATTTAGCACAAACTCTGCTACAATAATATATCAGCAGCATGTATGTAAAAGTTTGTAGTTTTGAGATAATGACATTTATGCGTGGTTTGTGAAAATACAAAAAAAAAATTCTCACTGAAATGAGGCCATGAAACCCATACTGATTATTTCTTCACAAGACTTTTGAAAATTGTATCACGTAGCCTAGAATATTTGCTCCAAAACGATGTGAAAATCACCCTGACTGCTCATTCAGATAAGACAATATATTGATTTAAAATTTCTAAGACGTGTTTTGTGTGAGAAAGACTTATGCGAAGAGGCGTGATCATCTCATGAATATGTAAGCCTTTAACACCTGAGAAAGACAAAGACACTCCCCTAACTGCCCTATTAGGAGCGATCAGGCCCTGTCATTCAGAGCAACCTTGCACAAAGAATGAGGAGATTTAAAAAAGAATGGCTTTTAGATTGTTTGGATTTATTTACAACACAACATAATCCAAAGATACACAACAAATGACAAAAGAGCACATTGAAAACAATGATCCAAAGACAGAGACCTTTGTGCCATTCCTAAAAACATTGTACATACCTTTCATTTCCAAGGTGTTTGTTTTCACTTTACCATTCATATACAGAGACTCATGTGAATGTTGAAGTCAGCAGGACTCAGTGGAGCATCTGATCCCTGAAAGAAAATAAAAAAAGTGAACATACTGGTATCAAGAGAAACTAGGCCTGCACGATTTTGGGAATAAATTTTAGATTTTTCTGGTTAAAATTGCTTTTTAAAATTCACAGAATACACACACACACACACACAAATGTTCCCAACAATATATAATATAATGAACACCAGGTTTGTTGTGCCTTGTAGGCATAGGCTATGCGCAGTTCTGCATAAAATAATAATAACAATAGCCTATAGCAGCCTATAAATCTTCCAAAAGATTTCAGTAACAACTATGCTAGAGAAAAATATATTGATTTTCATATGTTACTTCAAATGTTTCCATTCGTTATGATGATATGAAATGAGATAATAGTAAAAACATAAAGCCTAATGTTTGGTGCATTTTGCTTTTCAAACGCAATCGAGCTCCAAAATATGATACATTCAAACGCAGAGCGCTCCAAAATATGAAACATTATGGTTACCATATTATATATCTACGTTTGAGCAGATATCCACAAACAGTATTTAACAGTAAACACGGGTATAAATATTATAATATTCACCATATATCTAGCAACAGTTCAACTGCAATGTGAAGTTTATGCAACAATACCATAAACTAATAAGTAAGAATTTCTTACCTTACATCTTTCTTGTCTTCAAATCGCATTCTCGTTCTTCTGAGGTAAATCCAATGTAAGCTCACGGCACATCTTTCAAACTCGACGAAAAGCAGAGACTTGTGAAGTTTTTTGGTGTTTTGTTTTTGAGGTAACGAGCGCGATCGCGTTCCATGTGGAGATTTGCATGTGAATCTCTTTTGCGCGAGTGGGCGTGGTCAAATTAAAAATAATTAGCAAGCGTTTGAGATACTGGACATCCTGTTGGTTTTATACAAATTACTTAAACAGAGAATATTTGTTTTCAGTTTGAATCCGATCATTTAAAAGTACACACTTAAATGTGTATAAAGGTATATGGCTCATAAATGTGTGAGAAGTATTCGCTGAGTTTTGTTTCAGTTTATAGACGTGCTCAAGAAAAAAAAGTTTACCGCGATGGAGAGGCAGAACGCACACCCTGTTTATTTTCTTTATTTTACAAAAGCACAATGTTTTGATTTGATTGTAAGTGGACACATACAAAAGTAGAAATATCACAGATTCTTTTTTTATATTTCTTTTTTCTGTATGACCATAAATGACGGAGTAATTTAAGTTTATTGTGCTACAATGTGAAGAAAATCCTGCAAAACGCGGGGGTGCGTTTGCCGACCTCAGAGGGTTAAAAAACTCTGATATTACACACTTAAGGGTGTGTTGCAGTACTAAGACACCTGCCGTATTATCATTACAGTGGCACATGAAACGAAGGGTTACACAGGTAACCTAGGTTCTGTGAATGAAGTCAACACGCCACAGTATGGGTCAGCCTCGCTAAGGATGAGCTGTCAGGAGACGGTATATCAAATTAACCACGCCCCGCTTGCAATCACCTCCTATAAATACAGGTGTTAATCAGCTGGCCCTTTCTCTTTTTCCGACTGGCTCGAAGCAGTCCCCGAGTGACCACGCTTCGTGGCGTGTTGACTTCATTCACAGAACCTAGGTTACCTGTGTAACCCTTCGTTCTATTTCATCTCAGTCAACATGCCACAGTATGGGTCAACTGTGTACCAGATAAGGTCACGAGGGGAAATCTAGCGGGGCAATAACCAGGACATGATTAATGCAACAGAACCTTTATTAGTTCTTCATATAACTTACAACAAAACCACCAGGTAATAATACCTTGACATAACTTAACATAAAACAGTTTATACTTGTTCTGCTGCTTGCAGAATAGTAGATGAAACTGTCTTTGCAAGATCCAGACGATAGAACTTGGCAAATGTCAAAGAGGACGACCAACCTGCTGCTACACACACTTCTTCCAGAGAGGCACCCTTAAATAATGCCCAAGAGGCCCCCATTCCTCTAGTAGAGTGGGCCACCACCCCCTTGGGAGGAGGCCTTCCTATGCTGTGGTAGGCTAGTTCTATCAGCCTGACCACCCATCTTGCGAGCCGCTGCTTGGACACCACCTGGCCTCGCACTGAGTCCCCGAAACAGACAAACAGCTGATTAGTCTGTCTGATCTGTTGAGTGCAAGCAATGTATCTCTTCAGTGCTCTGACTGGGCAGATTAGATGTAATCTGGCTGCTTCTGCTGAATCATGAGGAGGGGGATGAAAGGGTTCTCGTACCAAAGGTCTGGAGACATAAGAACGAGGCAAAACTTTTGGCAGGAATGATGGATTTGGAAGGAGAGAAATGGATGAATCTTCTTCTCCCAGTCTTAAGCATGCAGGGTGTACCGACAAGGCATGCAATTCGCTTACCCTCCTAATTGAAGCAATAGACAAGAGAAAGGCTGTCTTTAATGTAAGAAGTTCTAACTCCAATTTGTCTAATGGCTCAAAGGGATGTTCTGTCAGAGCTTTCAGGACAATGCCCAAGTCCCATGAGGGAACCAACCGAGCTTGAGATGGGCCTAATCTACGTGCTCCTTTCAGAAAACATTTCACGATAGAATGGACACCAATTGTGCTGCCTCCGTACTCCATATGGCGATCTGATATAGCCGCAACATATCCCCTCAAGGTTGACTCCGTCAGACCCGTCTCCAACAGGGACTGGAGGAATGACAAAACTAACTCCACCCCACAAAACTGTGTCCATTCCCTTGGACTGACACCATCGAGAGAACCTTTCCCATCGAGCAGCATACAGTCTCCTTGTAGATGGGGCTTTTGCTGCATACAATGTTGTTAGAACCGCCTCTCCCAGAGCTCTGGAAGACTCCCATCTAGTGGCCAGACGTGCCACTAGAGTTCGGGTGCCAGAGTTTCCCCTGGGCCTGTGACAGCATATTCTTCCTGACTGGGAGATGCCATGGCGGTCCCCTCTGTAATGCTACCAAATCTGGCATCCATGCTTGCTGGGGCCAATCTGGTGCCACCAGCAGGACTTTGGCCTTTAAGATCCTTACTTTGGCTAGGACCACTGGCAGAAGAGGGAATGGAGGGAATGCATACAGGAGCATTGGAGGCCATTTGTTTGCCAGAGCATCCACCCCTAGTGACCCCTTGGGGCCCACTATTGAATACCACAGGGGACAATGTGTGGTTTCCAGTGAGGCAAAGAGATCTACCTCGAGCCACTCCGAACCGAGACCAGATCTCCTGCACCACTGCCGGATGTAGTCGCCATTCCCCTGGCCTGGGGCCTCCCCTGGACAAAAGGTCGGCTGCTACATTGTCCTCTCCCGGGAGGTGTAAGGCCCTCAGGGACACCCCCTGAGCATGTGCCCATAACAGAAGGTCCTGAGCTCTCCTGTAAAGGGACGTTGAACGTAACCCGCCTTGATGGTTTATATATGACACTACTGTGGTACTGTCTGAGCGAACAATGACATGCTTCTCCCGAAGCTGAGGCCGAAAATGGATCAGGGCCCAAAATACTGCCTCCAGTTCATAAATCAGTTCAGATTTATGTGTGCTCCTCTCCACGAGGCATCCCATTGTCCTTGTGCTGGATTGCCTCGCCAGACAGCAACCCAGCCCTCCAGTGACGCATCTGTTGAATCATCTCCCTTGAACATAAAGGGCCCAGTGTGACTCCTTCCTTTAGGCCTGGAGTCGAGAGCCACCACTGGACTGTTGGAAGACAATCCCTGTCCCTTGGGATCAGTCGCTATCCATTCTCGTATGGACTCACTTTGTATTTTGCTAACCATAGCTTCAGAGGGCGCATGTGAAGCAATCCCAATGGTACCACCTGACTGGCTGCTGCCAACAGGCCAAGCAGCCTCCGACCAAACTTCACTGTAACCTGCTCCTTCCAGAGGAGCCGGGATAGACATTCTTCCAACACCAATTGCCTCTGAGAAGTCAGAGATGCTCTCATCGTTGTTGAATCCAAGGTCAACCCTAGGTATGTCACTGCCTTGGTGGGGATGAGACAACTCTTCTTGCTGTTCAGCTTCAGCCCCAAGTTCTGTAAATGGGTTAGGACCACCTTTGTGTTGTTCCTGGCCTGCTGCTCTGTAGGAGAACAAATTAGCCAATCGTCCAGGTAGTTTGCTATACGTATGCCCTGACGACGAAGGGGGATGAGCGCTGCATCTATACATTTTGTAAAGGTGCGGGGGGCCAATGACAGACCGAAGGGGAGAACATTGTACTCGTATGCGTTGCCCTGAAAGTAGAACCTTAGGTACTTCCTGTGGTTCCTGTGAATTGGGATATGAAAATAAGCATCCTGGAGGTCCACTGTTGTGAACCAGTCCCCTTGTCTGATGAAGGTTAAAAGGGTTGTTGAGCATATGGAAAGGCAGTCGTTTCAAATGACGGTTGAATCCCTTGAGATTGAGGATGGGACGAAGACCCCCATCCTTTTTTGGAATCAGGAAATAGGTGGAATAAAACCCCTGCCCCATTGTTCCCAAGGGCAGGTGTGTTATTGCTCCTTTTCCTAAAAGGACCGATACCTCTGCTGTGAGAGACTTGCACTGGTTCTCGTCTCCCAGAACAGTAGGGACAATCCCTTGAAACTTTGGCGGTTTTGATCTGAACTGGAGCCTGTATCCGAACTCCAAGGTGCTTAGCACCCATGGACATTGGGTGCATTGACGCCAGTGGAGGAGCTGTTGACTGGAAAAGTGTGTGGCCGGAGACTGATTGTCAGCGACGATTTCTTCTGCCTGACATCCGTGTGATGGAAGACTCTGCCTGTCTGCCCCTACGAAAGGGCTGTCGAACTCCTTGGCCTGGTCCCCCTGGAGCCCCTTGGCCAGCATTTCTTCGCTGCCCTGGGTAGACCTGGGTTAACGATTCTGGGCGAGTCCAGCTACTGCTCCCCGCTGATGTCCGAGGCCCACGAATAACTGGTGCCCGACGCACAGCGCATGTCAACTCCCTTGTCTTACGGGACTGCTCCAATGCTGCCTCTGAAGGGGGCCCAAAGACCTCGCCAAGGGATCAGTGGAGCTGCTACGACTGCCATGCAGTCTTGGTCCAAAAGATTGGCCTGGGACAGCCATACTTGACGACGTGCTTGAACCACACTGGCCATCGATTGTCCCAGAGCTTGGGCATGTGCACTTGTTCCTTGGATCAGCATGTCAATCACCCGTAATGCTTCTGGAATGTCTTCACTCGTCAAGGTAGAGGACAAATCCTGCAGTATACCCTCTAAATAAACCAACAGGAGGGAATTGGTGCATGCCAGTCTTGCAGACAAGGCAGAGGCATGATAGGTTCTTTTTAGCTGACTGTCAACTAATCTACAATGCTTGTTAGGATGTATAGCATCTTTGCCAGCCCGGGTGGTTGCTCCTGCCAACCTAGCAAATGTGGGCCCAATCTGAGGAGCTGAAGCAAGCCCGTAAGCTGCCGCCCCTGCCAGGTTGCCCAGCTGTGTTTTAGGGAGGGCAGTGGAACCTGGGACCTTCCATGAAAAATGCAACTCTGTCACAAAGTCTGGAAGTATAGGCAAACCTTCCAATTTTCGGCGCTGAGAGCCTCTATCAAACACCGAAGTTGATGTTGAGGCAGGTTGTGAAGTCAGGTTCGCCCGCTCTGCTGCTCTAGCAATCACTGCCTTATCTGATGGATCCAAAGGAACAGGATCCGAGGCCTGAGAAGAATAATCATCCATTTCTGAATCAGAGATGTCCTCTTGATCTGATGGCATAGAATTGCCTTCCCTTCCAAACACTCCAGATGCTATCACAGATACCTCATCTGGGTGGCGGCATGGCTGTTTTTGCACCAGTTCCCCAGGGCCTGGAGGCCCCACTGTTGTGCCTGTAACAAATTATTCAGAGTCTCTTGCATTCCTTGCATTTGCCTCTGAAGATGATCCACTTCTACATGTTTGCACTTGCGAGATTGCTTACGCCTAACACCTTCTTCTTGAAGATCCTGCTCAGGCCGATGTACTTGTCCTGCAGGAATCTCTGCTGGAAAACCAATGTTGTCTTCCTCTTGCATCTTAATAGGGAAGTGAAAAATAGCTCAGCTAGTTTTTCTCTTCACAGACAAAGAGGTTTCTTTGGCTGAAATGACAAACGAAAATCTCTCCCCGCTGTGTTTTTAAACAGCTTACTTGAACTTGGTAGCTTTCACCTTTACAGGTGAAGAGGCCCCCTTGCCAAACAATCTGTGTTAAATACTCACCTTTTCAAACAGAATTAACACGGTAGCTTTAATCATCTCGGTTAAGAGGCTCCTTCACAAACAGCACGCAGCAACGTGGTAACTTTCACCCTCACAGGCAAAGAGGTTCCCATCAGCCAGTTACTTTAAGTAATAAAGGAAGCAAATCTTACCGTCTTTACCAACTCAATCGTTAGCCAGGAGGCAAAAAAGAGAAAGGGCCAGCTGATTAACACCTGTATTTATAGGAGGTTTTAGCGAGGCTGACCCATACTGTGGCGTGTTGACTGAGATGAAATAGAACAATAAATACAACTTGTCAGTAAAAAAAAAGAACCGCACAAAATAATTTGTGGTTCATCCATCCCGCGTTTCAATTGTCCCGGCTCTCCCCTACTTCAAGTTTCTATTTCACTTACAAGACTTTGTGGTTATTTTAGTCTATTAACCCTCTGGGGACTAAGCCCTTTTTGGTCAGTTTTCTCTATTTTTACATTTGGGCTTATAAACCAAGTAATGGAGATGGAACACCATGTGTTTGGTATCTATGGATTCAGAAGACCCTAAGCTAACATAAGAATGCATGTAATGTGTTTATAAAGGAAGTATGAGTAAAAAAATTAAAATAAACTAGATAATTTCAAAAACGAAAATTTTATTTTAGTAATTTATTACTGAAAATCACACCTTACACAACAATAGTGAACAGTTTTTGAACAAAATATATATTTTTCAAACCCTTTACTTGACAGACATTTGTAATTGTTCAATCAAAAGTGTAAAGAACAATTAAATAATGAACTTCATATACAAACAGTCCCAAGCGTTTTTTCTCAGGCATGCCAGTGATTCGAATTTCTCCTCGTCACTTTCCAGTAACTGTTAATTGTTCCAGAGCTTGTTCTGAGGTAAATCTTTTACTGCTTGCCATCATAAAAGTGTTAAAACAATAAAATAATAATGCTATAATTGCTAATATGCTATATATATAAACATTATAATTGTTCTGTCTCTCTCATATAAATCTGTGTGTGTAATTCTACGCTCCGTTCGCTCTCTGTCTCCTTCTCCACTCGACGCTGTTTGCGTCATATCATTTACTATAGTGCCACCCCTTTCAAGGCTACAGAGTCCTCTGATTAGCTAGAATACGTCATGGTAACCTTCCTCTGATTGGGCAAGAAAAAATATTCCTCCTAGCGGCAATTTTTCCATTGGTCTTTGTGCGTGGAATATTCCTAACAACATCGATTTCATTGGCCTTATACGCAGTGGTATTGCGCAACAAGGAAGTGTGTACACCATATACCACTGTTTTCAGCGGAGTCTGAGGAAGACGGCAAAAAAGACCGCATCTCTCTATCATTAATAGTTTTTAAGATAATTACACATTTGTAAAAGTATGCCATTTTGGGCATTTTTGATGTCGTGGACGATGCCGTCGGGCTCTGAGGGTTAAGAAGCATACCAATATTGAAATAAGGGTTTATTGTAATAAAGTTAATAATATTCAGAGGCTGTTTAGAGAGATCTAACAATAAACTAACCCAGGGCCCCTCCCGCTTAAATCTATGAGAGAGGGTGCTACATAAACATATGCATACTGTCACAGGATCAGCTACACATACAGCCACACCGTCAACACTAGATCACAATCACCGATTACTGACTCACAGCACCTGCCTCCAATCATCACTTACACTATATCTGCAGTCACCATCCTCAATCCCATTGTCTGGTCTCGTCTGAACTATAGACACTACCCAGCAAACACAGAACGTTGGCACAACGTACCCAACCTTCTAACAACATGGCCAAAAGGTTGCTATAACTAAGTTGTGTGGTGAAGGTTGTTACAGCCTTGTCACAATGTTGACATTAAACTACTGTTCAGGGCCATTGCTTAAGGTTGTGCCAAGGGTGTCTGGACAACCACTGGACGACATATGTACTCGTCACTGCCCTGAAGCGCCAGTCAGCTTTTTAAAATTCAGCCGACCGTTGGACCGTCTCATTCTTCATCGAGCAAGAATACGTTTAATTTACCTCAGCTAAATAAGATATGTAATTATTCAAACACAACCTTCAACTTCCTTGTCTAATGTGACATTTATTTGTTCTGTCTTACTAACTGAAGGGAAAGAATAACGTTAGCTGACAATTCATGGAGTTTGCGATCTTGTGTAAATTACAGTACCAGTGTATGCTAACGTTAGCTATATTTATTTTACTATTCAAATATCCTTTAATACTTACCGTTAGGAGGAGTGTTAAACATCTTCTGGTCAGGTATGACAAATACATTCATATATTAAAAAAGTTATAAGGCGTTATGAAGCCAAAATGACTTTAATGATGAGTAATTGACATTTCAGCACTCAATGAACACAGCGACTTAAGCACGAACTTGTTGCACGTTAATGTTTTCTTTTTTGGAAACGCACAGATAATTATTATTTATTTTTTTTGTAACCGCTCGCACACCTGTTTATTTTTTCCTTTGATTTGTCTGCTATTTAGTCTCATTCGTTTCTTTGATAGATTTTCTCATGTCTGCTCATGCTAGTTAACGTAAGTCACTCCAGGTATAGTCCTGTCATGTGAAGGTCCGATTTGCTTTGTTCTCTGCCAAGTTTACCTATGCCTGCAGTGCCACCCTCTCTAGTCCCGGGTTGTCCTCCTGATTTTGGACTCATGCCTGCTTACTGGTTTCTGGGCTTGCATCTCTCCTCTGGATTTGTTGGTGTTTCCTGGACTGATTCCGGTTACCGACTTTTATTGCCCGGCTTTTTGACTAGGCTCTCCTGTTATTTGTTTTACTTAAAAGAAATGTGTATATTTAGTTCTTTTTTTTCACAAATGTATGCCTTTTGGAAGTGTAATTTGATTACCATATGCAGTTTTAATAAAGTTGAATTAGCTAACCTTCTATGTCATTTTTACTCTTCAAAGTGTACACTTGAAGGTGTTGATTATAATGAATTTACTGTTAGGCCCATAAATAATAATAAGGATAAAAAAAATATTTAAAAAGTATAATTATCAAACATCTGACTAATTAAAAAATAACCACAAAACATAATGGGCCCTATTTTAACGATCTGCTCATGGTCTAAAGCGCAGGGCGCAAGTTCACTTAGGTCGGCCCGAATCCACTTTTGCTAGTGTAACCGTGACGTTTCTGCCTAACTTAGTCCCGACTACGCCACCGGGGTTATATACCCACGGAAATAACAGCAACACAAGTTCAAATAGACAATACTTGATAGAAGAACGAAGACGTGGCTTTCAAGCTCAAATAATTTTATTGGCAATGAAGCATAATTCTCTGAATCAAGCACTTTTAACTATTAATAATATAAAAAGAGGAATAAGAATTTAATACACATAGACGTTAGGTCAATTAGATTTCACAACCCACCCGTCTTACAGTAGGAGAGACCAAGCCTGTGTGAAAAAGAGGAAAAATCATTGGGCCACGGACCCGCCGCCCTAAGAGTACACACCACACGTGCACGGTTCTCAATGAGATTAATAAAACCACTTCTAAGAAAAGTACAGTGAATAATACAAACCACTCAACACACTCCCAAACCAATACACATGCAGTGCAGGAAATCTCACGTCACATGCAGTGAAGGGGAAAGCCCAGATGACCCCAGAGAAAGGCACTCCCACACAGGCTGGCTCCTAAGAAAAAAGGGATATAGATTAAGGGCCAATCTCATTTCTCTGTCTTACCCCTTCCTGCTACGTCAACAGACTAGAGGCGATACGCGTTGACATAAACAAACGAAGATGCCGTCGTCTCGGGTTGTGATATCGATTGCCTGGTCTCTCTTTATCTTTGCACGCTTGTGTGCCATCAGTCAAAGACATTGTTTCATTGTATTTAACGGCGGCGCGGGCGACACCATAGCTAAGCAAAACATTAGCAAACGGCAAATAGCGCGTAGCTGCTAGCTAGCGGTTATTCAAAACAAAAACATTACAATTAAAACCGCTTGAACATTTTATTAAAAGTATCATAAAACACGAGTGTCATTAAACTGCTGAAAATACTCACATTTGTGCGACTCACTTCTGAGAAATTCCTACCCCTCTCTTTCAAGTGTGGTCCTCCGCAAACTTCGTTTCAAGGGCTATGTAGCCCTACGCCTTGGCCCTAGCCCTTAATCAAAATGAGAATTGGGACACCACTTCCCCTCACATGAACGCGCAAAACCGAGGGGAAGGGGTAAGAGTAAGGGGTAAGACAGAGAAATGAGACGCAGCCTAAAACTCCCATTTACGCATCACATACACCACAGCGGTTGGTCTAAACCAAACTCAAATGATAAAAACAATTTACAAAAATAAATCATAAACAAAACAGCAGGGCCTAGACGTCAGAGGTCCACATGTATAGGACTCCAAACAGAAAGATCTGCCAAGTAAAAACAAAAAAAGAAAACATAAATACCAAACAAACAATATTTAGTATTTGGAATACAAATCCAAATAAACCTCATACGATGTCAATCCTATAAATCATCATAACCATTCAAACTACATAATTGGTAGGTTAGGCTCATTGCTGACACACACACATACACACACATACCTCTGATAAAATCCAAAAGTGAAATATAAACTGGGTATTACAGCTCGTTGCTATGGGTTAAACACGGCATCCAGCGCTCGACACTAACCCCATTCAAACGCCCACGTGCTCTCACTCTTGCATCAACGACTTTCTACCTGCGTTTAACACAAATTCAATAATATAAATAGACTAAACATCTTTGTGTATTACAACAAAATACCACACTCACACCCCGCTATGGCGCTTCGGGGTCACAATACCGGAAGGAGATGGAAAAGGTCAGAACGTCAGGAGGTTGTACCGTCTACTGACTGTTGCGCTATTTATAGTGAAATAAACACACGCCCACCCCGTACAGAATCCTTATTCACTCGGTCACACTAGTTTAACGACGGGAAAAATGGTCTACAAGGGTTGTCCCTATTCTCTTAATGAGTAATGGGTGTGTTTTGGGATTTACGTTAAACCAATCAGAGTGTTACGAACCCCTGTTTTTAAGATGCTCGTTGAGAAAGGGGTCAGCAACATAAAAGGAGACGCGAGGCCAAGAGTCAAGTTTATTTGTTTAGCGCTTTTCACAATACAGATTGTATCAAAGCAGCTTCACAGTATTAAATTAAAATAATACAACAAAGTTTGTTTCAAGAGGAATTTATTGATTGATAAAATTAAATTAAATATCCCCAAAATATCCCCAACTGAGCAAGCCAAAGGCAACAGTGGCAAGGAACCGAAAAACTCCATCAAGTGACCTAATGGTGTCCTAAAACTCCATCAGGTGACCTAATGGAGAAAAAAAAACCTTGGGAGAACCCAGGCTCAGTCGGGGGCCAGTTCTCCTCTGGCATTTATGAGCTAGAGGCCGGATTGTAGTTTGAACTGTAGGATTATATGAATGCCTGGCTGAAGAGATGCGACTTTAATCTAGTTTTAAACTGGGAGAGCGAGTCTGAGCAACGAACAGTATCAGGAAGACTATTCCAGAGTTTTGGAGCCAAATGTGAAAATGCTCTCCCTCCTTTGGTGGTTCTGGATATCCTAGGTATGACCAAAAGCCTTGAATTTAGTGATCTTAAAGAGCGCGATGGATTATAGGGCGATAGAAGATCCATTAAATAGACTGGAGCTAAGCCGTTTAGGGCTTTATAAGTCAGTAGCAATTTAACCATTTATTATAAGACTAATAAATGCTTGCACAAACTCACATCTCTCATTCATCTCTCTCCACATGTAACAATAACACTTAAACTATACCAAAATCAACATATACTTAACAGACACTGACAAATAGATCAAACCAAAAGAACAAATAGAACACAGCTTGTCTTCAACGGCTGGCTTGGCATCATGACGCACACGGGATTCACCGCTGCGTGTCTCATTCTGATTCACACTTATATCACTCTTATATACTCTAGCAGGAGCCATTAGAGCAGGGGTGTCAAACTAATTTTCACTGAGGGCCACTTCAGCATTATGGTTGCCCTCAAAGGGCCGGTTGTAACTGTAAGACTTTTAAAATGTTAATATATTGTCTCTTTATTTGATTATTACCTATTTAAGTTACAAATATTGTATGCATTTGCAGGGGTGTTTCTAGGTTTTAAAAACATCAGGGGATGAGCCCGAAACATCAGGGGGTGGGTAATAATGATTTGATACAGAGAATAATGTATATTGTATATATGCAGGGGCAAACTGGCTTAAAAATTCAGCCTTGGCACTGTAGCCACACCAGCACACATTACCACACAGTCATGCGTATTCAAATGTGAGGTAGTTAGGGGGGTTCGGGGACATGCTCCCCCGATAAAATTTGGATTTCTCAGACCTACATATGTGCATTTTAAGGTGTTTAAAGGCCAAAAAATTTGGATAACAATAGCTTTAAAAGCATGTTAGTGAGCAGTAGCATAAATTATTTGTCAAGATAACAGATTCTTAACCTTCTGGGGTCTGAGTGGTTTTTGGGGTCCTTGAGATGTTCTGACATGCCCTGACATTTGTGCTTTTTTCAGTTGCTTATAAACATATTAATGGCAAAGGTATAATTACACTCTATTTAGCACAAACAGGGCTACCATAATATGTGAGCAACATGCATGTACATGTTTGTATTTTTGAGAGAATAATGTTTATGCATGGTTATTGAAAAATCTAAAAACTAAAGTTTCTGAAATAAGGCCACAAAACACATACTAAATATGTGACAATAAAACTTTTGACTAATTGATGTCATTGCCTAGAGTTTTTTCTTCAAAATGATGTGAAAATCATCCTGCCCTTATCATTCACATAACACAATACATTGATTTAAATCTTGTAAAACACTTTTTGTTTGTAAAGACAATATGCGCAAGGGGCGTCAACAATTCAACAGCATCATGCATATGTAGTGGTTCACACCTGAGGAGACAATGGGGCCCGCATACTTAATGAGCCATTCATTCAGGTGTGTCACCTATAGCCACAAGAAAGAATGCAAGAGCAATATATATATATATATATATATATATATATATATTCTACCAAATTGGTTCACAGTTGGAAGCATTTCAATTTTAATGCAAATTGTATAATATCCAAGGAAAACATGTCTAGTAATTGTGCAGTTAATTCTCATACTGTATTTTCAGTTTTGGAATATGTATCCTCTCCCCAAATTTGTCAATAATAAAACACAATAAGAATTATTTAAAGAAAAGGCTTATATTTACCTTTTAAAATTTGTTTACATCTACCTTGTAAATATATTTTTTTATTAAAAAGGTTACAATTACAACAACAATTGAAGTGTAATCTTTCTTTGTAAAAACTAAAGTATACATTTTATCATATATATTTCAAAGTTAGGGATTCATTACTTCGAATATAGCCTACATTGACAAAACATACTATATTTAACATATGAGCAAAAATTGGCAAACAAAAGCTTATTTGAGGTGGCAGATATTTTACAGTAAAAATGTGTAATCTATCCAAAACTAATCAACGAAATGTTGTCTTTCATGTCTGTAACATAGGTCTTTCGTTTTTATTATAAGGAATACAAATGTTAATTTGCAATTTAATACGTTGCTTATACAAATACATTTTATTTCAACACATTTCAGTTGTGGTAAACAGCGCATCGCTGCCGTTCATTCATTCACACAGAAACGCGATTTACTTGAGAATAAAAAAAACTTACTACAGTATTCCATCCGTTGCTCCTCGAAATACCAGCACTTCTGAGGTACGTTTTCCATTATTATTATTCCTCACAGCGCTGCGAGACAGTGTAGACAAGTACACTTATCATCTGAATAAACTTGATGTGTTTTCTCGAGCTGATATGTGGGCGTTCACAGTTTGTATGGGATCGTCTCTGTCATTTGCGTTTGAATAGCGCGCGCTCTCCGTGGGCGGGGCCGATTATAACGTAATGAGATGAGATGAGCTCGACTGGAATCGCTCTCTGTTAATACAGATTTCACAAGATGAGAATATTTGTTTTTTATATAAATTACTTCATTTAAAAGAAGAGAATTCAAGCTTCATGCCTGTGTGTCTGTATGCCTGTTTGACTGAGTATTCGCTCAGTTATGGTTCATTTTCGGACGCGTTTCAGAATGGACTTCACTGGCAGAGAGAAGGCAGAACTCGCTTCGTGTTTATTTTTCTTTATTTGGCAAAAAGCACAACACTTTGTTTTTATTGTGAGTATACACAAAAATAATACACATTTAACAGAATCGATTGATGTATGAAACTCCTATGGAAAATCAAAGTTAACTGAGTATTTATGAGTTTCTTTTACACTGATTAAAAAAAAAGCGAGCTGGTATCGCCGGCGATACAGCCGACCTCAGGGGGTTAAACATGAGAATGAGGATAAATGTTGTAATGAATGATCCACAGTACAAAATGGAAATGCAGAATGTTTCTGCTTATTGTTGACAATACACAATCACATATTCCAAACAGGAATGGCCTTAAATGAGAAATCTTTCAAGGATTATTTTGCATTGATGTTACATTTCAGTCAAAAACCAGTGCAATCTTTTTGTGTCCAGAGGCAAATGAGCAATTTATATTACCATTAAAGATTGGTTTCAGCAACTTGTTTCTTTCCTGAGTTAATCAATGTTTTTGGCACTAATCAGTTTAAAGTCCAATTGTTCACTCATAAAGACAGTCACTTGTCACTTACTGACAGTCACTTAATGATGCAAGTGGCACAAAGCAAACACAGAAAAGCGGAGTGATACAAAAGGTGAAAAGGCTAATACTGGTACCTATATTAAAATAGTATAAAATATCAATATATTATTCTTCATTCAGTTCTATGCAGCAGAATCAGATTTATTAACAGATTTATTTTTTGACCAGTTGTCAAAATAAAATAAAGTATAGTCCTACAAAGCTATTTTTATCAGAGCATGAGCAGAGCAGCAGGGAGAGGACCATTGAACGAGAGGATCGAGATTCGTGTAATTTTACCAGTGTTGCCCAGCACGGCTATACACACCATGTTACAGCACAGTAGTGCTATTGCAAACAGAAACAAGTCCAGAGAAATTTCATGTCAGCACGTTTTTTTTTTTTGCGGACTTTGCCTTTCCGGTGAGCGTGAGCAGAGCTCGCAACACAAACACACACACACACGGAGATTGCTTGCGGAACATTGAGCAGAACGCGCTGTGAACACGGAGCGGAGAGCACAGCGTGCACACACAGCGGAACACGCTTCGAAGTTATGCATCTTCGGAAGCGGACTCGCACGCAAAGTCATAAAACAGGTATTAAGTGAGGTAAAAGTGAGCAAGCAGAACATCTACGGGACAAGCCGGATTCACCATATCTTTATGTACACAATAATAATCTTTTACATTGTAATTCTTTTATTTTTAATATTTGGCATGTTTGTGTGCTGCTGTGTGTCCCTGTGTGTTTAATAAGTGTACGCGCGTTGTGGACCCGCCAATAGGCGTACATTACTAACGTGCTCTTTCAATAACAAAAAAAATATATTGCGCCATTGACTTTAGACCAGGGTTCAGTTGGTCAATGGTTCAGTCTATTTCTGTTGCCTCAAAAAAGCAACGCGCCAACACTGCGCCAGAACACACACCTGGTTCTCAGACCAGTGGCCCATGGGGGCACAAATGGGCGCTAATGCATTTGCTATTTAAACAACGCGGCGCAGGACGTGAAAATGAAAACTGCATCGGACTGAAGCTAGCAAAAAACACTTGCGTCGCGCTGCATTGCACCGGGTGTTAGATAGTGCCCAATGTGCTAAATGGGGGATCTATATCTATATCTACAGGTCCTTCTCAAAAAATTAGCATATTGTGATAAAGTTCATTATTTTCTGTAATGTACTGATAAACATTAGACTTTCATATATTTTAGATTCATTACACAAAACTGAAGTAGTTCAAGCCTTTTATTGTTTTAATATTGATGATTTTGGCAAAAAAGTAAAGAAAAACCAAAAATCCAAAAAATTAGCATATTTCATCCGACCAATAAAAGAAAAGTGTTTTTAATACAAAAAAAAAAACTCAACCTTCAAATAATTATGTTCAGTTATGCACTCAATACTTGGTCGGGAATCCTTTTGCAGAAATGACTGCTTCAATGCGGCGTGGCATGGAGGCAATCAGCCTGTGGCACTGCTGAGGTGTTATGGAGGCCCAGGATGCTTCGATAGCGGCCTTAAGCTCATCCAGAGTGTTGGGTCTTGCGTCTCTCAACTTTCTCTTCATAATATCCCACAGATTCTCTATGGGGTTCAGGTCAGGAGAGTTGGCAGGCCAATTGAGCACAGTAATACCATGGTCAGTAAACCATTTACCAGTGGTTTTGGCACTGTGAGCAGGTGCCAGGTCGTGCTGAAAAATGAAATCATCTCCATAAAGCTTTTCAGCAGATGGAAGCATGAAGTGCTCCAAAATCTCCTGATAGCTAGCTGCATTGACCCTGCCCTTGATAAAACACAGTGGACCAACACCAGCAGCTGACATGGCACCCCAGACCATCACTGACTGTGGGTACTTGACACTGGACTTCAGGCATTTTGGCATTTCCTTCTCCCCAGTCTTCCTCCAGACTCTGGCACCTTGATTTCCCGAATGACATGCAAAATTTGCTTTCATCCGAAAAAAGTACTTTGGACCACTGAGCAACAGTCCAGTGCTGCTTCTCTGTAGCCCAGGTCGCTTCTGCCGCTGTTTCTGGTTCAAAAGTGGCTTGACCTGGGGAATGCGGCACCTGTAGCCCATTTCCTGCACACGCCTGTGCACGGTGGCTCTGGATGTTTCTACTCCAGACTCAGTCCACTGCTTCCGCAGGTCCCCCAAGGTCTGGAATCGGTCCTTCTCCACAATCTTCCTCAGGGTCAGGTCACCTCTTCTCGTTGTGCAGCGTTTTTTGCCACACTTTTTCCTTCCCACAGACTTCCCACTGAGGTGCCTTGATACAGCACTCTGGGAACAGCCTATTCGTTCAGAAATTTCTTTCTGTCTTACCCTCTTGCTTGAGGGTGTTAATGATGGCCTTCTGGACAGCAGTCAGGTCAGCAGTCTTACCCATGATTGCGGTTTTGAGTAATGAACCAGGCTGGGAGTTTTTAAAAGCCTCAGGAATCTTTTGCAGGTGTTTAGAGTTAATTAGTTGATTCAGATGATTAGGTTAATAGCTCGTTTAGAGAACCTTTTCATGATATGCTAATTTTTTGAGATTTTGGGTTTTCATGAGCTGTATGCCAAAATCATCAGTATTAAAACAATAAAAGACCTGAAATATTTCAGTTGGTGTGCAATGAATCTAAAATATATGAAAGTTAAATTTTTATCATTACATTATGGAAAATAATGAACTTTATCACAATATGCACATTTTTTGAGAAGGACCCTATATCTAACAAAAAATATATAATTGTCAGAACGTCGTCTCTCAGTTGCTGAATTTCACACAGCAACATTGCTACAGCCCTGTCGCGTCTTACAATTCTACGTTGTTGCCAATTTTCACATTGTTACTTTTGTAGTTTATGAATTGACCTTTGGCTTTTTTTGTTTGTTTTTTTATAGAAATCAAGAGAAGCTAAAGTCCAAGGTGTGATCGTCCCAACAGTAAGTCCAAAAAAAGATGACATAGTATTTATATTACTGTACAACTTGAGACATATAAATGGAATATAAATGAAGCTGTAGAAATATGGTAAATCATACATCTTTATACAAAAGTTAATCCTAAACTTTGTGCACTCAAAAAAATTTTTTTTTTAATTCACTATTATACAAAGAGGATTTTAAACTGCCATTTGACAACATTGTGTGTGTGTGTGTGTGTGTGTGTGTGTGTGTGTGTGTGTGTGTGTTTGTTTTTGTGGTTTACGAGGACTTTTGACCTGAATACGCACCAGCACTATGGGGACATTTGGGTTTATGAGGACAGAGGCCATGTCCTCATAAATCCGACAGCGTAGATGTCATTTACTACGTTCCAGAAGCTCCCTCTCAAAGTTTGGCGCCATGTCCTTACATACCACAAAAACCTGAAATTTTACCATACACAGTGTATCCCTGATTTCGAGAGTGCGCCCCTGTAGCCAGGTCCTGGTATTACACCCGCGTCATCAAAAATTTGCATCTTTTACACAAGTGTATTCTTTGGGGCCTGTGATTGGTCAGATCGGTACCGGTAGGCGGGAAATCGCGAAAACAAGATGGCGCCAGTGGGCGGAGCTTCAATCAGCTTTAGTGATTGGTCAGATCGGTACCGGTAGGCGGGAGATCGCGAAAACAAGATGGCGCCAGTGGGCGGAGCTTCAATCAGCTTTAAAATGTGTAGCAACTTAATGCAAAATACTAATTATTTAAGTATTTTTGCCTGTAATTTATTAATTTAGAATTAAATATATGATAAATAAAAAAATAAAATCCCGTTTATATTATGATAAGTACAACGTAATCAGAGGTGTAGTCATTCGTCGTCACGTCATTTCCTGTTTGGACTGGACAAACTCTGCACCTGAGAAGACATCTGTGGACCTGATGAAGGCAACTGTTATCCAAAAGGTAAGTTATAACGTTGTTTAATTGCTTCTCTAATAGCATGTGGGTCCGGTTGGCTTGTTTGTGCATGTTCTGTATGCTCTTCGCTGCTCGTTTTACAGTTAGAAAGCAGCTAGCGTGTGATGCTAACGGTGCTAGCGGACCTATAGTGATTCTGTTTACAGACTGACATGAGGGAATCAGCGATGCTTGTCATTTTAAACTCGTTTTCGATTGCACTATATTTGTAACTGCTACCTTTTCTGATCTCATAAAATAGTCTAGCCATCATAATAACGCGTTGTCATGACTACAGTATGTGAAGGGGAGGCTATTTCACCCAGTACAGTATCCTGATATGCTACTGTTAATATTACTACAGTTATGCTTGCTTTAAACACATTAAGACACAAATATGTGCTCATATTACTCCTGACTATAATAAAATATACTCTGAATATTATTAGAACTGTCAGTCTGATTCAGTCTTATTAATACTGTCACTATTATTGCCTATAATGTATCAATTGTGAATGAAATCTATGAATGAATAGTTATTATCAATTAACATATTCCTTAAATATCATATAATAATAAAGTATTAAAATAACTTGAATGCGGTTTACCATAATTGATCAATTTATTTAAAACAAGCTTTTTGAATAATATGTCAAATGAAATGCAATGGTCGTGATTAATGAGAGTCTTTTTCTATGCGCGCAGACACATGAGATGATGACTGAAGTGAGTCAGTGAAGGAGAAGATCAAGATCTGGAAGAGGACATGCCGTTTACAGACAAAGATGAGCTCCAGGGCAGATTCAGCAATCATTATAAAGGTGAGTTCAGGGTTTCCATGCTTAAGCAGTGCCATGCGACCAGTGTTCCTCAGAAACAGATTATTTGCCACTGTTATCAGTCACTGAATTATGATTGTGTGTGTAAGAAGTGAGTCACGATCACTTACTGTACATCTAGCACAGGCGCAATGTCTCGTATCACTCTCATACATACACACACTTGAACTCAGTGCCGTCCAAATGTATCTAGTTACCAGTGTCCCAGTAAAACTAGTGTCCTCATAGACCAGTATTCTGTTAAACTTACACAACACACTCAGTCAAAGTCAAACATCAGGATCATGTTCTTATGATGTCCTCATAAATCTAGTGTCCTCATAGACCAGGATTCTGTTAAACTTACACAACACACTGAGATTCTTCAGTCAAGTCAAACATCAGGATCATGTTCTTATGATGTCCTCATAAATCTAGTGTCCTCATAGACCAGGATTCTGTTAAACTTACACAACACACTGAGATTCTTCAGTCAAGTCAAACATCAGGATCATGTTCTTATGATGTCCTCATAAATCTAGTGTCCTCATAGACCAGGATTCTGTTAAACTTACACAACACACTGAGATTCTTCAGTCAAGTCAAACATCAGGAACATGCTCTTATGATGTCCTCATAAAACGGTGTCCTCATAAAACTGGTGTAAAGCTACACACAACCTGACACACTGGAATGAAAACACATGTAATGTGATGCATAAAAGCCGTGAACATTACCTTGTGGTAGCATTTAAATATTGAAATATTGATTTGAAAACTTTAACTATTTTGTAATCTTGTATATTATCTCAAATCAGTATTTCATGTGCAAATATTTATTGATAGGTAGCTGTGTATCAGGACCCTTATTATCCTGTCAGTTTATTTTGTATTAATTACTGACTGACTGTACATTATCCTTTATATATTCCATTTATAATGCTTTTTTTAAACTCTTAGGTGAAGTGTTTCTGTATGTAACGCTTAATTTCATATTCTCAGATGAGCCATAAGAGCCAGTGGTCATCAGGCAGTGATTGTGCTGCTCTTACTGTGGGACTAGACAAAGTAAGTGAGAGTTGTGCTGGAAGAGAACGAGCAAACGAAGCAGAGACATCTGTGAGATCTAGTGTTCACATATTTAAACCACTGTTTCATGTCTAATGTGATGTTTTGTAGACTCTCAGTGAGGTTGAACCCTCCACTCTCGAAATGAAGAGTCCGTCCCCGTCCCAGTCAGAAGTCAGAGATGTACAGAAGGTATTGTTTTTTTGGAAATCAAATTAGGGATACAGCGATATGAACATTTGGGCCGATAACTGATCATTCTTTATATCCGAAAGCCGATATCTGATATATTAGCCGATGAATCTAAATCCAAAATTTGATATACTTTGAAAGCCTGATTACAAAAACGAAACGCACATCATTTAAAGCCAATGTCCCAAACACTTCAACATAAATCAAACATGTACAGTACAGTGGCCTAATGTAAGATTCCTTAACTTTTAAAATGAATTTTACATTCATATTTCCAACTTTCTTTATAAAAAAATGACAACACTTTACAAAAAGGTTTCATCTTGTTAGTATTAGTTAACATGTACTAACAATGAATGAACAATACTTCTACAGGATTTACTTAATGTTTATCTTACTTAACGTTAATCTCAACATTTTCCAAGACATTTTAGGATCCAGTGTTGTATCTGTTAATTTAATACACTGTGAACGAACATGAATTCGCATATTTTATTAACTCACATTAAAAAAGTTTTTCAATATGAAAAGCAATTTCACTAAATGAATTGAATAGCTCTATTTGGAAATAATTAATCATTCTAGAATGATTGGTGTGATTTTGTAGGGGTTTGCATCTGCATAGAAAATAATAAATTGCAAGCAGAGATAAAAAAAATTAACAAAGATGTGAAATAAACAATGCCTCATTATATTCCAGGTAAGTCTAACAGCATTTAGCTACAGAACATGAGTAATCAACTGTAAAATAACACGGCAGAGTCTTTATATAGCCTGACTTCACAGAGGCCTATACTGCAATGTCACTACCACAGATGGGTATGAATGATCATAAAGCAATACATTGTGCAGCCCTACAAGTTAATGTTCATGGCTTTAATGCATCACATTACATGCATGTTCATTACAGTGTGTCAAGTGTGTGTGTGTGTCTTACACCTGTTTTATGAGGACACCGTTTTATGAGGACATCATTAGAGCAATGTCCTGATGTTTAACTTGACAGGAGAATCTCAGTGTGTTGTGTAAGTTTGACAGAATCCTGGTCTATGAGGACACTAGTTTTACCGGGACACACATATGGAATATTAGGATCGATACTGATAACCCATAATTCACAGCTCATTGTGGCTAATACCAATAGCGAAAACTATTTGTGCTTGTCAGATTAAATATAATCATTGAAGAAGTTGTTAAAAAATAGCAACCTCTGTTTGGCTTTCAATAAGTGATACTAAAATTAGTATTTATTTGTCTTTTTTATATATTTTTACTACTTTTTTTTTCAGATGATAACTCTGAAGAATCAGATGAAACCTGAACAAGATACAGCAACTCTAAAGGTATCCAATAAGTTAATGTAATAACTCTGTTTCCTCAGAAACAGATTATTTGCCACAGTTATCAGTCCCTGAATTATGATTGTGTGTGTAAGAAGTGAGTCACGATCACTTACTGTACATCTAGCACAGGCGCAATGTCTCGTATCACTCTCATACATACACACACTTGAACTCAGTGCCGTCCAAATGTATCTAGTTACCAGTGTCCCAGTAAAACTAGTGTCCTCATAGACCAGGATTCTGTTAAACTTACACAACACACTCAGTCAAAGTCAAACATCAGGATCATGTTCTTATGATGTCCTCATAAATCTAGTGTCCTCATAGACCAGGATTCTGTTAAACTTACACAACACACTGAGATTCTTCAGTCAAGTCAAACATCAGGAACATGCTCTTATGATGTCCTCATAAATCTAGTGTCCTCATAGACCAGGATTCTGTTAAACTTACACAACACACTGAGATTCTTCAGTCAAGTCAAACATCAGGATCATGTTCTTATGATGTCCTCATAAATCTAGTGTCCTCATAGACCAGGATTCTGTTAAACTTACACAACACACTGAGATTCTCCTGTCAAGTCAAACATCAGGATCATGTTCTTATGATGTCCTCATAAATCTAGTGTCCTCATAGACCAGGATTCTGTTAAACTTACACAACACACTGAGATTCTTCAGTCAAGTCAAACATCAGGATCATGTTCTTATGATGTCCTCATAAAACTGGTGTAAAGCTACACACAACCTGACACACTGGAATGAAAACACATGTAATGTGATGCATAAAAGCCGTGAACATTACCTTGTGGTAGCATTTAAATATTGAAATATTGATTTGAAAACTTTAACTATTTTGTAATCTTGTATATTATCTCAAATCAGTATTTCATGTGCAAATATTTATTGATAGGTAGCTGTGTATCAGGACCCTTATTATCCTGTCAGTTTATTTTGTATTAATTACTGACTGACTGTACATTATCCTTTATATATTCCATTTATAATGCTTTTTTTAAACTCTTAGGTGAAGTGTTTCTGTATGTAACGCTTAATTTCATATTCTCAGATGAGCCATAAGAGCCAGTGGTCATCAGGCAGTGATTGTGCTGCTCTTACTGTGGGACTAGACAAAGTAAGTGAGAGTTGTGCTGGAAGAGAACGAGCAAACGAAGCAGAGACATCTGTGAGATCTAGTGTTCACATATTTACACCACTGTTTCATGTCTAATGTTATGTTTTGTAGACTCTGAGGTTGAACCCTCCACTCTCGAAATGAAGAGTCCGTCCCAGTCAGAAGTCAGAGATGTACAGAAGGTATTGTTTTTTTGGAAATCAAATTAGGGATACAGCGATATGAACATTTGGGCCGATAACTGATCATTCTTTATATTCGAAAGCCGATATCTGATATATTAGCCGATGAATCTAAATCCAAAATTTAATATACTTTGAAAGCCTGATTACAAAAACGAAATGCACATCATTTAAAGCCAATGTCCCAAACACTTCAACATAAATCAAACATATACAGTACAGTGGCCTAGTTTGAACCAGTGTAAGGTTTCTTAGCTTCTAAAATGAATTTTACATTCATATTTCCAACTTTCTTTATAAAAAAATGGCAATACTTTATAAAAAGGTTTCATCTTGTTAGTATTAGTTAACATGAACTAACAATGAATGAACAATACTTCTACAGGATTTACTTAATGTTTATCTTACTTAACGTTAATCTCAACATTTTCCAAGACATTTTAGGATCCAGTGTTGTATCTGTTAATTTAATACACTGTGAACTAACATGAACTCACATATTTTATTAACTCACATTAACAAAAGTTCTTCTCTCTGTTAGTTCATGTTAGTTAATGCAATAACATATGTATTGTGAAGTTTTACCAAAACATCTATCGCCTTAATAATAATAATAATAATAAATCAAATGAAATTAAAATGCAAACAAGTTATTAGACAACATTAAACTTAAAATGAAATGGCCTAAAGAGCTGAAGGAACACCCCTAAACTGAGGCTTTGTTAGATGGTTTTAGCTCAACGGAACACAACCTATATATGATAAATTAGATATTTATACAAAATAAACACAATATTACAACTTATACTTGCACAAAATCATGCACAGATTAACTTGAGCTATTATTAATAGTAATCAACTATTACATAGTGAAACTCCTGTTGTGGATGCGCTCCTCCCAGGACTACACGCTGAAACACAGCAACTAAACCCAAAGAATTCACGACGTTTTTAATGCAATAGTTTGCTCATTATAGTGTTATGTATATATGACAGTCCCAATCATAATTAATGTTTTGCTGACCACCGGTAGGCCTACAGTGAAGTGTTTACTGCAGCACTCATTAACTCAGCCAAATGCATCCTATATGAGATAAATCAGATATATAACAAAAATAAAAAATATTACAACTTACAATTCCACAAGCGAACTCTCCCTGTAACAATGCGCTGATTTCACAGATTTGTGATTCAAACATTTCAAAACCATCATGGTGAACAGCGCACATCTGAAGCTGAAGGAAGTAATCCATTATTTATTAGTGTTAATATAGCGGCCTAATTTTCTTATCGGATTGACAATGATAACATTAATAATGAGCATTATTTTCATGCATCCCTGATTGGTTATGACCATATATTTATAGGGTTTTAACTTTATACTTGATTACAACTTATGTCACAGTGTTTTAAATCTTAAGTCACTGTTTGAAATGTCCCATCATACCTGAATTAGTTTGGCGTCATCAGCCTTCTTTTGCTCAAGTATATCATTGATAATGTGAAATTGTTTTAATTTTATGTTTTATGACAGTGATCAGTCAGTGTAAATGGAGTCAAGTATCTGTGCTGCTTCATTTGGAGAATCTCTGAATCCTTTGTATCTAATAGATGTTTATTTTTTCTTTCTTTGCCTTGCTTTCAGGTGAGCCCTGAGAAGGAACAATCATCATTGGAGGATCAAGACTGTGTTGAGATGGTAATAAAAAGAGCATTGCATCATTTTAGGAAATGCTAGTCTAGTAAGAACTTTTTCACATCATCTTTGGGGCTGTTTTACACCTGGTCATTTCATTGTCAAAACAATTCCATTTACACTTGGCCACATACATGTGTCTGCACAAAACATAAATCCGATCTTCATTTCCCGCGCTATATCAGATTTAACGGTGTTCACGTCATCGAAAGCTACCGCTATGAGCAGCATTTTTTGTATCAGCTAATTTTAAGATCAATAGGAGAGAGAGTAGCATCAGCACTGGTAAAATCATTTATTCTCACTACTTTTAATGAAGATGACTGTGTGTTGAGCATCTGCGACTTACTTTAATTTATTTTTAGTTTGTATTTTGTGCATCAGCATGCTGAAGAGATCCTCAGCTACTCATCTGCAGTGATGCGTGTTGCAGAAGCGCTATCATATCTCACTATATCGTGTCATATAGCCTAAAATACGCTCTCACCTGTTTATTATTTGGCATTTTTGGGAGGAGTAAAATTCATAGTGTTACCATTAATTACCTTTACTCTAGTGACCCACCACAGTCTAATCTGTCCCTCCACAGTTTGAACCAAAAGAACCGAAAATATTTTTACGCCTCATAATAACATAAATTGTCTTTGTTTTTTGCGCAATTGCTTTGGCAAAGCATCTCTCAAACATATTAAAATCAAAAGCACAACATGGCTTAATGCCCTTATCAAATCGCAAAAGACGATAAGAAAGTAAGTCTGTAGTCTGTTGTGCTGCGTGTTTCACACTGAAGAGCACACTTTGCTCGCTCGATCAGCTCATGATCTGGCTTTTTCCATGCCTCGTTTCACAGGGAATGAATGCAGTGAACTCCATCTCTGCATGTGCCATAAGTTTAACATGCATTTGGGAACGCAACCAGCACCAGTTACTCTCTATTTTCACTTTCGCATTATATCCACATTTTTTGTGGTAATACAATTTTGCAATAAGATGCGTTTATAAACCTGTTTTCACTTAAACTGCAGGTTTATGCCAGTATAACAGCTTAAGTGAAGAAATTAAGAAAGTATTATAACCTCTTATTGTAAAATAATATACTCATTATAAAATATTAACTTTTCATTGACAGTATTAGTATATCACTGTCTAGGCGATAATTCTAATAATAGTGATCTTAGTGAAGTATTATAGTTGTTATTAATATGATTATTATTATTAAACGGTGCCATTTGTCATGTTTCATAAATGACTTCTGAATACAGGTTAAACCGAAGATGTTCTTGTTTTAAATGTCTCTTTTTCTTTAAGATGAGATCAGTATGACGGACTCTGATGCCAGTGATCCTGATGAAAGCGGTTCTGAAGGTGATGTTCCTGCTGGAGCTGCAGGCGTCTCCAGTAATGTTGGTATGTGTCAACTAATGCTGGGTACACACCAAAAGATTTTTTACATCTTATAAGATTTTCAAAATGTGATAGACCACAAACATGAGGACAAAAAATCCTAGATTTAACCGTTTTGCTCCTATAGTGTATGGTGTGCCATGATGTGAAAAGACCGTGAGGGTTGGGTATCGTTTAAATTTTAACGAATCCGATTCTGCTTATCGAATCCGGTTCTTAACGATTCTTGGTTTCGATTCCAATATTTATTGGAGAGAAAAAAGAGAGCAAATACTTTTTTCTACCTTTTATTCTTGTTACATTTAGGCTATTACCAGTAAAACTGTGACAATGCATCTTAATTTACAATATACTGTATATATATAACACTTTAAGGAATTATAGACTCGACTCGTATTAATTGTCTGATGTATTTATTCATGATCTCTATTTTAAACAAAACTGGTTCTCATTTTATCCAGAATTATGCGGCTCTAGTTTTGTACCTGAGTGTGAGAGACTGCTATTGCTGCTGCTAGTAGCTTTATCTGGTGTGTGGAAACCTGTGGTACTGCTGTTGAGAGATCGCACCGAATCACATGCGCTGCATTCCTTCAAATTGACCCTGTGTTGCAGGCAGGTCCTGGCAGATCAATACAACTGTAAACAAATGCTCACTGCCATTCACCTCGCGCATGTGAGCATCACGAAAGTAAGGAATCGATAAGCGGAATTGAAGTGCGCACGTCTTATCGAATCCCCGGTTTTTGGCATTTTGGAACCGGTTCTAGATACCCAACCCTAAAGACCATGCAATCAGAGTCTCGACTGTTAACACTCTAGAGACCTCAGAATAAGCATGGCGGACGATATGCAGGAAGAAATTGCAATGATAGTGTTTGGAAAAGTTTTACACAACACGTTGTGTAAACATTTGTGCCACAAATCAACAAGCTGATCCTCCATCTCTGCTGTCCACATCAATTTCACTTTGTGCTGCGCCATGACTGCGTTTGTTATGCTTCCGTCTTCCTTCATCTCGCTTTCTGATTGGATATTGTTTCCTTTCACGTGATAATCTCCAGAGCATGCGCGCTTTTGTCCTTGGGCTTCCCCCCACATTTCAGGATTTCTGATCGTAAATATTCAACAAGTTGAATATTTGCGATTCGCGATCAGGGCGGCTCCGACGTTCTTCCGATCAGGTTCGGACAATCTTAACACACCTCACACCAAGGGAAAATCTGATAAGATAATCTATAACCATCAAGATAATCGGGACACAGCTAGGATTGTCAGAAGGGGAAAATCGGCCCAAAATCAGCCTGATTATCTTTTGGTGTGTACCCAGCAATTTTACGTTTGTATTTTCACCAAAGAAAAATGGTTTTAAGCCAGTTATATACACTGAACAAAATTATAGATCTAACTCAAAGTTCTAAGACTTCTTCTATGTACCCAAAATGCCTATTTCTCTCAAATATTGTTCAAAAATCTGTCTAAATCTGTGTTAGTGAGCACTTCTCCTTTGCCGAGTTAATCCATCCACCTCACAGGTGTGGCATATCAAGATACTGATTAGACAGCATGATTATTGCACAGGTGTGCCTTAGGCTGGCCACAATAAAAGGCCACTCTAAAATGTGCAGTTTTATCACACAGCACAATGCCACAGATGTCGCAAGTTTTGAGGGAATGTCCACCAGCTGTTGCCCGTGAATTGAATGTTCATTTCTCTACCATAAGCCGTCTCCAAAGGCTTTTCAGAGAATTTGGCAGTACATACAACCGCCCTCACAACTGCAGACCACGTGTAACCACACCAGCCCAGGACTTCCACATCCAGCATCTTCACCTCCAACACCGTCTGAGGCCAGCCACCCGGACAGCTGCTGCAACAATCGGTTTGCATAACCAAAGAATTTCTGCACAAACTGTCAAAAACCGTCTCAGGGAAGCTCATCTGCATGCTCATCGTCCTCATCGGGGTCTCGACCTGCAGTTGGTCGTTGTAAACGACCTGCGTGGGCAAATGCTCACATTCGATGGCGTCTGGCACTTTGGAGAGGTGTTCTCTTCACGGATGAATCCCGGTTTTCACTGTACAGGGCAGATGGCAGACAGGTTTGCTGATGTCAACATTGTGGATCGAGTGGCCCATGGTGGGGTTATGGTATGTGCAGGCGTATGTTATGGACAACGAACGCAGGTGCATTTTATTGATGGCACTTTGAATGCACAGAGATACCTTGATGAGATCCTAAGGCCCATTGTTGTGCCATTCATCCACGACCATCACCTCATGTTGCAGCATGATAATGCACGGCCCCATTCTGCAAAGATCTGTACACAATTCCTGGAATTGTTCTTGCATGGCCACCATACTCACCGGACATGTCACCCATTGAGCATGTTTGGGATGCTCTGAATCGGCGTATACGACAGCATGTTCCAGGTCCTGCCAATATCCAGCAACTTCACACAGCCATTGAAGAGGAGTGGACCAACATTCCACAGGCCACAATCAACAACCTGATCAACTCTATGCGAAGGAGATGTGTTGTACTGCGTGAGGCAAATGATGGTCACACCAGATAATGACTTGTTTCCCGACCCCCCGACACCACACAAAACTGCACATTTTAGAGTGGCCTTTTATTGTGGCCAGCCTAAGGCACACCTGTGCAATAATCATGCTGTCTAATCAGTATCTTGATATGCCACACCTGTGAGGTGGATGGATTATCTCGGCAAAGGAGAAGTGCTCTCTAACACAGATTTAGACAGATTTGTGAACAATATTTGAGAGAAATAGGCCTTTTGTGTACATAGAAAAAGTCTTAACTTTTAGTTCAGCTCATGAAAAATGGGGGCAAAAACAAAAGCGTTTAGAATTTTGTTCGTAGTGTATGTATATATATATATATCATACTATAGTGCAGGGTTCACCAATCTCAGTCCTGGAGGGCCGCTGTCCTGCAGTGTTTAGCTCCAACCCCAATTAAACACACCTGAACCAGATAATCAAGGTCTCACTAGGCATACTAGAAACTTTCAACCAGGTGTGTTGGAGCTGGTTGGAGCTAAACTCTGCAGGACAGCGGCCCTCCAGGACCGAGATTGGTGAACCCTGCTATAGTGTGTCAGTAGATAATATCAGATTACATTTCTAAACATTCCTTTTGCCATTAATTGTAAAAATCAGTTATCAATAATCAGATATTATTATAAATAAAAAATTTTGGAATCAGTACCAAACCAATAAGTTTATCATGTTCATGTTGGTCAAAAACTTTAAAAAGGAGATGTTTAACACAACATTCCATCTCCAGAATAATGTTTTGAATGTCATTTGAAATGTAATTTTTAGATATCAGATGTATAACCAGTTTTAAGTTCTAGATGCAGGTTTGAGTTACATCTGAGTTTCTGATCTGTCTATAACTGATTTCCTACAGGTGTTCAGAAGATGCCCATCGAGAAACCACTGAAGTTCCTCAAGGTACCTGAGGTTTAAATCAGAATATGACCACCATTGTAAGTACATGAGCTCTCATATAGTTAGAGTTTACTAAAGCATGTATTCTTCTGTACAGAGAATGAACGTGAGGCAGGAATAGAAAACCTTGTGGAAAGGACAAAAAGTGTGCTGGTCAAATGCTGAAGTTACAGCTGCAATTGAACATTTTAAGGCACATACACTCACCTAAAGGATTATTAGGAACACCATAGTAATACTGTGTTTGACCCCCTTTCGCCTTCAGAACTGCCTTAATTCTACGTGGCATTGATTCAACAAGGTGCTGAAAGCGTTCTTTAGAAATGTTGTCCCATATTGATAGGATAGCATCTTGCAGTTGATGGAGATTTGTGGGATGCACATCCAGGGCACGAAGCTCCCGTTCCACCACATCCCAAAGATGCTCTATTGGGTTGAGATCTGGTGACTGTGGGGGCCATTTTAGTACAGTGAACTCATTGTCATGTTCAAGAAACCAATTTGAAATGATTCGAGCTTTGTGACATGGTGCATTATCCTGCTGGAAGTAGCCATCAGAGGATGGGTACATGGTGGTCATAAAGGGATGGACATGGTCAGAAACAATGCTCAGGTAGGCCGTGGCATTTAAACGATGCCCAATTGGCACTAAGGGGCCTAAAGTGTGCCAAGAAAACATCCCCCACACCATTACACCACCACCACCAGCCTGCACAGTGGTAACAAGGCATGATGGATCCATGTTCTCATTCTGTTTACGCCAAATTCTGACTCTACCATCTGAATTTCTCAACAGAAATCGAGACTCATCAGACCAGGCAACATTTTTCCAGCCTTCAACTGTCCAATTTTGGTGAGCTTGTGCAAATTGTAGCCTCTTTTCCTATTTGTAGTGGAGATGAGTGGTACCCGGTGGGGTCTTCTGCTGTTGTAGCCCATCCGCCTCAAGGTTGTGCGTGTTGTGGCTTCACAAATGCTTTGCTGCATACCTCGGTTGTAACGAGTGGTTATTTCAGTCAAAGTTGCTCTTCTATCAGCTTGAATCAGTCGGCCCATTCTCCTCTGACCTCTAGCATCAACAAGGCATTTTCGCCCACAGGACTGCCGCATACTGGATGTTTTTCCCTTTTCACACCATTCTTTGTAAATCCTAGAAATGGTTGTGCGTGAAAATCCCAGTAACTGAGCAGATTGTCAAATACTCAGACCGGCCCGTCTGGCACCAACAACCATGCCATGCTCAAAATTGCTTAAATCACCTTTCTTTCCCATTCTGACATTCAGTTTGGAGTTCAGGAGATTGTCTTGACCAGGACCACACCCCTAAATGCATTGAAGCAACTGCCATGTGATTGGTTGATTAGATAATTGCATTAATGAGAAATTGAACAGGTGTTCCTAATAATCCTTTCGGTGAGTGTATAACCAAAGGAAAACTGGCCACACTGACTGAATGCCAGCAGTGTAAGACCGCTGAGGATCCTTTCCGTGGGTTTTCAATTTCTGCCTCTCTCTCATTCTCTGTACAGAAGAATACATGCTTTAGTATTCTCTAAACACATGAGAGCTTTTGTACTTACAACGATGGTTGTATTCTAATGACACTATACTCTTCTAGAGCTGACGTACAGCCCAAACTAACTTTGTTGAATACTTTTCCTGTTATCTCTGTAATTCTGCTTTGAAACTTGACAATTCTGTTTACATTTTCTGGATATAACAGAATTGTCTTTTTAGGTAAACCGTCCCTTGTAAGTCGGTTTCTCTACATGTTGCAGCATATATTGCATGTTGAGTGAGTTCATTTTATACATTTCAAAGCCTGTTTAATGACATCTTTAAATTGTGCCTGTTTCCAAGGGCTGTTTTGTCAATCTTTTCGAAGTTTTGAATGGTTCATCTGTTTGTCATTTTAATGTCAAAACAGTAATGATACTGTATGCTTTCTGAAAGATCACACAGTTGTGCAAGTTTTATTGACCATGTTTTTAAGTTTGTGGATGTCACTTTCCCCTTAAAGGTGCCCTAGAATGTGAAATTGAATTTATCTTGGCATAGTTAAATAACAAGAGTTCAGTACATGGACATGACATACAGTGAGTCTCAAACACCATAGTTTTCTCTTTCTTATTTAAATCTCGTTTTTGAAAAACACCCCTGAAAAATAGGCGAATCTCCACATAACACCAACTGTGACGCAACAGTTGGGATCATTAATATGTACGCCTCCAAAAATTTGCATATGCTAGCCCATGCTCAGTGCCAGGCGAAACTGCACAGCCGAATCATCAGAAGTTCTGCAGGTGAAGAAACAAGCAGGAGGAGGATCATAGGGAAAATGGCAGATCTATCTATAATCTATCTATATATAATCGGATACCGCTACAATTTAATTCGGAGTTGTTAGTTGCTCTGCCCATTTCACCGCGGACTTTTTTTCTAACCTGGAACAATATCAAGCAGCCAGGCTTCTCTCGGCGTCTCATACTGACGAAGGGGGCAATTTCAACTAACGTTATATTCCCGCAAGCGGTAAGTAGTGATTTTATTAACGGTAATTTACACTGTGTTATTTAGATCCAGCGCGATATTGTTTTTTTACTCGAGAGACATCGTGGCTTGCAAACGAGCAAACGAAGCATGGCAGTTGCTCAGTGTTTGGATGTACAAATGAACACAAACATATATTTTTTAGCTCCTTCATCCGAGCCTCTGGAGAACCAGTGGGTTATGTGAATTTCTGATGTGTAATTGTTCAAATTCAGACAGATAATCTTTCTCTCAAAGTCGTTCAACACTATTTATGCATCAGTAAATCGCGTTGCAGTGATAAGATCTTCATTCACGCAATCAACAGACTGTCATCTGCTCAATGCTCACTGCAACCTTTTATGTGATGGGAATAGATCTAAATACTTAAAAAACTTCTCACGATTTATTAATCCCGATAGCTGTAATAGTAAAAACGTATAAAAGCTGTAATAGTAAAAGTTTTCCTGATAGCTCTACATTTAATGCCAGATATTTCATATGCAAGCATGTCAGCCAATCACAGCAGAGGGCGTTTACACTGAAGTCTCACAGCAGACACGCCCCTTCAAACTGAGTGTTCAAATCAAAGGATAAAATCAGGCTAGGAAATATGCCTTTTATTTCTAAATTATAACAAATTTTGATCTAAAAAACATACTAACATTATAAGGGCACACTAGGAAACATAAAATAATAAAATAATCCATTCTAGGGCACCTTTAAAATGGCATGACATGATTGTATTACATGGTAAAACTGAAAAAAACTCAATGTTTATGATGATATTATTGAATTCATAATTAAAGCACTTCTAAAACACTTCTGTCCCTGTAATGTTGCAAGTTGTTTTGTGTATTGTATTGGAGATCCGGTACTCTTTAATCACCTTAGTCTTGGTAATACACCGTGTTGTCAGGTTTGTGTGTGTGTGTGGGCATGTACCATTAAACACACTCGTCCTTATAATGTTGGATTATGCAGTTGTGTATTGTGTTTAAGATCCAGTCCTCTTAAATCACCTTAGTCTTGGTAATACACTGTGTTGTCAGGTTTGTGTGTGTGTGTGGGCATGTACCAGTAAAACACATTGGTCCCTGTAATCCACTGAAATGACATATTTAGTGTATTGTAAAAAGAGTGTCCTCATAATCAAGTCGGGCCCCAAAAATCACAATTATGTCATAGGCGGGAACATTTTAGGATGGGCGGGAATGTCCTTGTGTACCACCAAAATATCATATGGTCATATTTTCTGTTCTGTTGTGTGTATAGAACATTTGAAGTCAGATTTGTGATCTGCAGATTAAAACAAAATTTTTGATATTTGTATCATCACTGTAGGGCATTGGGAAAGGGGTGTCCCCATATACCACCACCAAACTTGTTTGGGCATCAGTGTCCTTCTATACCACAAAAACAAGTATGTGTGTGTGTGTGTGTGTGTGTGTGTGTGTGTGTGTGTGTGTGTGTGTGTGTGTGTGTGTGTTTCAGTGTGTGCTCTGAGGATTGTCCTTGTGGGGAAGAACGTGTCAGAAAACAACAGAGTGGGAAACTTAATCTTAGATAAAGAAGTATTTGGAAAGAAAACACCACAACCTGATGTACAGACGTTCAGTCAAACAGTGGAGGAGAGAAACATCACTGTCATCAACACAACTCATCTGCTCAATGCAGAACAACAAACAATAGCACAGAAAGTGTCTGAGGTGTCTCCTCCAGAACCTCATGTGATCATACTGGTGCTGCAGCATAAGGGTTTTAATAAGAAGGATAGAGATAGATTAACTTCAGTGTTGAACTGCTTTGGTGAGCAGGTGATGAAGCACACAATGATTCTGACTACTGATGACAATACGGACATAAATAAACAGAAATCTGAAAAAGAAAATAAATTGATTCAGCAAATATCTACAGAATTTGGAGGAGGACGTCTTCAACTTCTAAACACACAACACTCTCAAATGCTTCAAAAAGTGGATGAAATAATCACTTCTAGTGGTTTTAAGGAGACAAAACAGAGCTTGTCACTGGATCAAGAGGACCGTAAGTATTTTACAATTACAGCTGATATCACACTGCTGTTAGACATTTTTTAATAAACCGGTTAAATTTACAGTAAAATGTGTTTTTTAAAGGTATATATGAATTTTAATATAATATATTTATATTCGTATAATATATTTAATATAAACAAATATATTAATTTTAAGCATATATTGGGGATATCATCTTCAGTTTATATCATTTAGTTTCAATATTAATAGTACAGTTCATCAGTGTCACAAGTTTGGATGGCTATGGAAGCTTAAGCTTATGGAAATTACAGTATATGAAGAAGAAGCCATACATACTGGAACAATAATGAGTATTATAAGCTCTGTTTGTGTTCTTGTGTTTTGCAGTAAGCACAAGTCCAGAGTTGGATCATCCCAACAGTAAGTTCATTGAATGATCTGAAAGGCAGCAACAGAAAAGTGTGATATGATGAAGACATTGGGCCCTATTTTAAGGATTTAAGCGCATGGTGAACCATCACTGAACTTACTTAAGCTGGACTGTGACGCTATTTTCTTCTAGAAACAAACTTTGTTGCATTATTTTCCTGTTATCTCTGTAAAGCTGCTTTGAAACAATCTGTATTATAAAAAGCGCTATTTAAATAAAGGTGGCTTGACTGATAAATCTATTAAGATAAGCTATTTCATGTAATATAAACTAAGACTGTAGTCACTTCTTAATTTTCAGTGTTGTGAATGCCAAAAAATACAATTCACAAATTGACAAATATCTGAGTATATGTAAAGAAGTTTTGATATCGGATTTGGTTCTCTCGTGTGTGTGTGTGTGTGTGTGTGTGTGTGTGTGTGTGTGTGTGTGTGTGTGTGTGTGTGTGTGTGTGTGTGTGTGTTTGTGTGTGTGTGTGTGTGTGTGTGTGTGTGTGTGTGTGTGTGTGTGTGTGTGTTTGTGTGTGTGTGTGTGTGTGTATTTCAGTGTATGATCTGAGGATTGTCCTTCTGGGGAAGAGTGTGTCAGAAAACAAAAGAGTGGGAAACTTAATCTTAGGAACAGATGTGTTTGACATCAGAGCTCCTCCAATTAAAAGGAAGCTCCAGCAGCGCAGCCAGAGAGTAGGAAGAACATTGACGGACAGACGTGTGGCCGTCATCAACAGTCCTCAGCTGCTCCAGCCACATCTGTCACTCCGTCACATCACACAGACAGTGAGAGAGTGTGTGAATCTGTCTGATCCAGGACCTCATGTCTTCATACTCGTTCTGCAGCACAATGACTTCACTGAAGAGGACAGATACAGAGTGAAAACTGTCCTGAAAGAATTCAGCGAAGAAGCGGTTAAACGCACTATAGTGCTCACAACTGATAAAGAGACAATGCGAACAAAGATAAGTTCTGTGATCATGAATAATGTGGTCCAACAGTTAATAAAGGAGTGTGGAGAAGGGCATCTGCAGCTTGATGAAAGTAAACCAGAATGCCGTTCAGTGATATTCAACATGATAGATAAGAAACTCAAGGAAAACCTGGAAGAATATCTCACATGTGAGATATATGAAGATGTTAAAGGAACATCAGTGGATGAAGAGCAGAGCAGCTCAGAGGAAGAATATCAGGAGAGTTCTTCCCATAGAGATGACGGAAAACCCGAAGAGAGACAGAAACATAAAAGTGATGAAGGTAGTTCAAAGATTTGGTTTGTATTTGTTTTCAAAATTGTGCTTCTGAGATTATGATCATGAACTACAATTTCAGCTATATAAAAATACTGCTGGTATTTACTAAGCTTCCAAAAATATTTTAACACACAAACTTGTCTGGGAGGACTTTCAACTTGATTGTATCTAGGAAAGTTACTAGCACTGTTTTACAGAAGGTAAATATTAGTGTAGGCATATATTTATTAAACTCAAACTTAGAACTTAAAAGAACCTGACAAGGAACTAGGATACAAGAATTAATTGAGAAACAGTTAACACTTTGGACCAAACATGGCCCGAAAAAAAATAAAGCAAAAATGTATTAAAAAACCAGACACATCACATAGTGGTCAATGAGAAAGACCCCAAACTTTACACTTGTATTGTATTAAAGACGCAGGCAGATATAAAATTAGAAATGCAATGATGTGGAATGAGTGTAAACATTGTATTCTAATGTCTCTTCATTTGTATTTCAGTATCAGCAAATGTCTCTGGAAAACAGAAGCTGAACCTGGTGCTGTGTGGAAGTGATGGATCACCTATAGTCTCTGTGTCCAAAATGTTACGAGGGAAAAAAATGAATCCTTCACGTGAGAGAGCAATCACTGAAGAGTGTGTGAAGAGAGAGGACAGGATACATGGGCGTCTGATCACTCTGGTGGAGCTTCCAGCTCTCGTTCAGCTCTCAGAAGAGGAAGTGATGCGTCAGACTCTCCGCTGTGTGTCTCTCTGTGTGTCTCTCTGTGATCCTGGAGTTCATGTTTTCCTCCTCATTGTTCCTGTTGGTCCACTGTCTGAAGAAAACAGAGCAAAAATAGAGAAGATACAGAAAATATTTGACTCCAGAGAGCACTTCATGGTGCTTTTCATAACAGATCTCAGTGTTGAAGGACCGGTGACAGAGTTTGTCAAATCCAGCAGAGACTCTCAGAGGTTAATCAGTCTCTGTGGAGGTCAGTACAGATTGATGGGGTTAAAGGAGCATGGAAACTCAAGACAGATCCCAGAACTACTGGATTATATTGAGAACATGAAGACCAAACCATATTCACTTCAGATGTATGTGAAAGCCCAAGAGAAAAAAGCCAGACATGAACTGGAGGAGAATCTGAGTGAGATGGAGGAAAAAATAAAAGAGTTAGAACAGAAGATTCAGTCAGAGGGTGAGTGGATTTTTTTGTAAAAAATTCTGACACCTAAAAAACTTAACTTGTATACTACATCTATACTGTAGGCAACAAACCACCAATGATGACAGACGAGATTAAACAGAAAATGTATATACTGCTTAAAAGTTTGCAAATTTTCAAGCATTTATTATTTAACCATATTAAAACTGTTATATAAACACATGTATATTATATGTTATATAAACACATACAGTATATATAATAAATAAAAGACACACACATATACAGTAAATATATAACTACTAAAAATTATTAATTAATCGACCCGGAACCAAGTAAATTTGATAATTTGATTATAATAGTGTAACCCTCTTTCTCTCTCTCCGCTCACTGGTCTCTTGCACTGGCGCTGCTTCTCTGCTCTGCGTTGTGTTATGTATGTTCGTGGGTGGTGGTAGAAAGCGGGGACTCAGAGGGGTTCGAGATCGTGGCTTGACCGTTTATTCCACAGCACGGCATCTACACTCACCTAAAGGATTATTAGGAACACCTGTTCAATTTCTCATTAATGCAATTATCTAATCAACCAATCACATGTCAGTTGCTTCAATGCATTTAGGGGTGTGGTCCTGGTCAAGACAATCTCCTGAACTCCAAACTGAATGTCAGAATGGGAAAGAAAGGTGGTTTAAGCAATTTTGAGCGTGGCATGGTTGTTGGTGCCAGACGGGCCGGTCTGAGTATTTCACAATCTGCTCAGTTACTGGGATTTTCACGCACAACCATTTCTAGGGTTTACAAAGAATGGTGTGAAAAGGGAAAAACATCCAGTATGCGGCAGTCCTGTGGGCGAAAATGCCTTGTTGATGCTAGAGGTCAGAGGAGAATGGGCCGACTGATTCAAGCTGATAGAAGAGCAACTTTGACTGAAATAACCACTCGTTACAACCGAGGTATGCAGCAAAGCATTTGTGAAGCCACAACACGCACAACCTTGAGGCGGATGGGCTACAACAGCAGAAGACCCCACCGGGTACCACTCATCTCCACTACAAATAGGAAAAAGAGGCTACAATTTGCACGAGCTCACCAAAATTGGACAGTTGAAGACTGGAAAAATGTTGCCTGGTCTGATGAGTCTCGATTTCTGTTGAGACATTCAGATGGTAGAGTCAGAATTTGGCATAAACAGAATGAGAACATGGATCCATCATGCCTTGTTACCACTGTGCAGGCTGGTGGTGGTGGTGTAATGGTGTGGGGGATGTTTTCTTGGCACACTTTAGGCCCCTTAGTGCCAATTGGGCATCGTTTAAATGCCACGGCCTACCTGAGCATTGTTTCTGACCATGTCCATCCCTTTATGACCACCATGTACCCATCCTCTGATGGCTACTTCCAGCAGGATAATGCACCATGTCACAAAGCTCGAATCATTTCAAATTGGTTTCTTGAACATGACAATGAGTTCACTGTACTAAAATGGCCCCCACAGTCACCAGATCTCAACCCAATAGAGCATCTTTGGGATGTGGTGGAACGGGAGCTTCGTGCCCTGGATGTGCATCCCACAAATCTCCATCAACTGCAAGATGCTATCCTATCAATATGGGCCAACATTTCTAAAGAATGCTTTCAGCACCTTGTTGAATCAATGCCACGTAGAATTAAGGCAGTTCTGAAGGCGAAAGGGGGTCAAACACAGTATTAGTATGGTGTTCCTAATAATCCTTTAGGTGAGTGTATAGTGTTGATAACATGAACTCAACTTAAGTTTTAAACTAGCAAAGTACATTTCAATGCACATGCAATTCAACAGCAAGCTCGTGCTGCTGATATTATCATACATAGCTTTGCATTAGCCACCATGCATTAATCACATTTAAAAGGAAAAACAAAACATTTTAACTCTCTACATTACTCTGCATTTAGGTCTTTAGCAAAATATACTGAACTTTAGTGTGATAACAGCAAATATATTTTACATTGCTTTTTTCCACTACCATTAACATGGGCCAGGGGCGTTTCTAGGTTTTAAAAACATCAGGGGCTGAGCCCGAAACATCAGGGGCTGGGGGTGGGTAATAAGATAAGACCAACTGCCCACTGATACTGTCAGTGGGCAGTAGCAGAAATTATTAGTCAAGCAGAAAACGTACTCGGTTACTAACGTAACCTCGGTTCTCTCTAGAGAGAGAACGAGTACTGCGTAATAGCTTACGCCAGGGGAAAAACTCTTTTCCACGAGATACTGAAGCCAAAAAATTATCCTTAATCTGTAATGTTGTAAAACGCGTTGCGGCAGCGTGCAGACATGGGCGAGACGGCTCGCGCGCCCATTGGCTGCTCTGCGGCAACTGCACCAGCCTATCGAGCGAGACCGCTCATGACGTCAGATCCAATGAGGGCGCCCGCTGCATCACGTCCCGCCGAAATGGGCGGAGCCTTGAGCTATAAATACAGGCTCGAGAGGCTGGTCTAGCTGGTTTTTCATCGCCGAAGCGAACCAGAGCGTGATGCATGCACGGCAAGATACGCAGTACTCGTTCCCTCTCTAGAGATAACCGAGGTTATGTTAGTAACCGAGTACGTTCTCTTACGAGAGGTTCTCTCGTACTGCGTAATAGCTTACGCTAGGGGAACACAGTGTAAAACGCCGTGCGTGCTAAGATTCAACACTAAGGTCCCAAGGGCAGGTGCCCAGGGCTCATACAGTGCATAATCATAAGGGACTCACAGAGAGTCTGGGAAGAGGGGCTAGAATAGCATCATTCCTGCAGAATATAACGCTCTATTAAGAGCAGGTATAACAGGTGTTCCAAACAGCCAGGGCGAACTTGGCCTGAGCTGAAAAGTATTAGGGGACTTACATACTGCCGGTATGTAGTCGATCAGTGATCGATGCTCTAGCGGTTTCAGCATCCTGAGCCGAAAGCATAGGGCAGACAACACCGAACTATTAAACCGAGAGCAGCTTAGCCTGCAGAGCGGGAACCTCTAGGTTATACAACCTTATAAATGTAGACGGGGAGGCCCAGCCTGCCGCCATACAGATATCTTGTAAGGCAATCCCACTAGACCAAGCCCACGACGAGGCCATGCCTCTCGTGGAGTGCGCTTTGACACCTAACGGGCACTGCAGGCCCTTGGATGTATAAGCTAGCGCTATAGCATCAACTATCCACCTGGATAGACTCTGCTTTGACGCGGCTAGTCCCTTAGAACGCCCGCTGAACAAAACAAAGAGCTGCTCCGTCTGTCTAAAAACAGATGAGCGAGACACATAGGCTCTTAACGCCCTGACTGGGCAGAGGAAGCCCGCGTCCCCTTCCTCCTCAGGGACCAGCAGGGCCGACAGGGAAATCACCTGTGCCCTAAACCAGGGGTTCCCAAACTTTTCCATGACAAGGCCCCCCAAATACCACTAGGTTCTGGCCAAGGCCCCCCTTTTGCAGGATGTGTTATTGAACCCATCGACAATACTATGGCAAATGTAGAAATAAATAAATAAAACATCTAGGTGAACATCAGATTATGTGATGGTGTTTGATACCAGCCAATCAGAAAGATTATAGAGATGAACCGATAACAATTTTCAAGGCCAATTCCGATTTGTCATTGAGTTCGACCTGCCGATACAGATTTTAGCCGATTCTGATTTCATTTTTTCTAACCACTTTACAGCACACACAAATATTTATTTTCTATATATATATTTTTTTCATAAAACACCACTTTTATCCAAACTGATTAATAAAAACAAGTTTAAATGGGTACATTTTCTATAAATATTTTTGAGTCTTCATTTTCTTTTCTGACATAGCCTACTCCAGTTCTTGTTAAAACACACTATACATGCAAATTATGTGAATTTTTGGTACTTTTTGTGTGAAATCATATTTATTTTGTCCATCAAAAGTGTGCTTTCACTTTAATTGAGCGTGAGCAGCGCAGCAAAAATAGACTCGGCGCCGAAACCCTCCACTTCACTACTGCTCACGGCACGCGACGCTCCTGCTTGACGCTCATGCGCTGCTCCTGCTCGCGGTGTGAACGCACTCAATGAACATGCACGCCGAAAAAAATTTGCGCTGCTCACGCGCCGCTCGCGGTCTGAAACGGCCGTAATTCACAAGGTTTCCTACATGTGCGTTCTGTGTGCACGTGTGATGCTGATGTTGCGCGATGTTAATCATGCGGCGCCCGAGTGCATTTGAATCGGCATATGTCAGACTGAAAATCGGCCAATTCTGGTCACCAGCCGATCAATCAGTTCATCTCTAAAAGATTAGCATTAAAAGTATAATGTTCAGAGAGGCTTTGCAACAAATTATTATTATGTTATTTCATAACAATACTCATATTAACACATTTTTTAAAACTTTTTTTTAACTCTTTTTTTCCGCTTTTTTTCCCAACTTGCTGCGGCCCCCCTGGCGCCCCCTGGCGGCCCCCAGTTTGAAAACCACTGCCCTAAACGGTGTGTTGAGGGATTTAGGAACATATCCGTGCCTCGGTTTGAGTATGACTCTCGAGTCATTGGGCCCAAACTCCATACACGTCGCGCTCACTGAGAGCGCTTGCAAGTCCCCTATGCGCTTTACTGAAGCGAGAGCCAGAAGAAACACTGTCTTGAAAGATAAGTGCTTTAGGTCTATCGACTGGATTGGCTCGAATGGGGCGCCTTTCATGGCTTCCAGAACCGTGGAAAGGTCCCAAATGGGAACTGAGGGAGGTCTGGGAGGATTCAGCCTCTTAGCTCCTCTAAGGATCGAATGACGAGATCATTTCTTCCCAGTGACTGGCCGAGCGCTGGTTCGGCGAATGCTGCTATGGCCGCCACTTAAACTTTGAGCGTGGATGGGGCTCTGCCCTTATCCAGTAGCTCTTGTAGAAAAGAAAGAACCTCCGACACCCCACAGTCTGAGGGCGATATGTCACGAGCTGTACACCAGCTAGTGAACACAGACCATTTCGAGGAATAGAGCCGCCTAGTAGACGGGGCTCTAGCCTGCATGATCGTGTTTAACACTCCCGCTGGGAGGTTAGCGGGTACCCGTTGATGGCCCACGCGTGTAGGGACCAAAGCTCCGGGCGAGGATGCATTAGGCATTAGCATAAGGCACTCCGCATTAGGACAAGCGGGCAGCATACTAGAGGCACGCAGCTCGCAAGTGGTTTTCTCTAGAATACACTGTTCTCCCGTTATTGCAGCGTTGTATTTTAGTCCAGGTAAGGCCATCTTCGATTCTCTTTTTATTTGTCTCATTTTAACTTAACATAATTCTGTATTTCAGTTAGACGCATTGGCACTTTAGAGAAATAGCCGCGAGTGAAACAAATTTAAATTTTTATAGCAATCTAATTTGCACGTAACTTAAGCCCTTGCTCCTAAGCACTTTCGATTTGACACATTCACGCGTTATTGACTTAATTGGCAGAACGAAACAGCTGTACTCACTCAAGCGGTGAGAGCATTATCTGTATATCTGTGTAATTTGCACGCTGTCGCGGAAGCGTCAGCGGAAGCGTTCAGCCTCCTCGTGTGAAGACCGACTCGGGTAAAGACCAGCGACTCTACCTGCGCGACTCCACCGAGCAAGGACACCAGAAAGGCACTTGCGTATCTCCTCTTCCCCTTTTTCTTCCCTCTACTTATCTTATTGTTCACCTTCATCAACATGTGCTTTCAATACATTCCTGTTATCTCTCGGCAACGTCCTTTCATCACGCGCAATAGGCAGCGCAATACTGCCAATCTGCGTCCCATCCTTACATCCTCACTTACTCCTCTCTCTCTTTCCGTGGGTCTATGGAATTGTCAGTCAGCAGTCAATAAAGCTGACTTCATTCCAGCCTTTGCATCTCATTCTACTCTTAGCATCTTGGGCCTGACTGAGACCTGGATTCGTCCAGAAGACTCAGCAACCCCTGCTGCTCTCTCTAGTAATTTTTCCTTCTCCCACTCCCCTCGCCAGTCTGGGAGAGGTGGGGGTACAGGGCTTCTCGTTTCTAACAATTGCAAATACTCCGCGCTCTCTTCTCTATGCAACAACAACTCATTTGAATATCATGCTATTACACTTACAACTCCCATTAAAATCCATATTGTAGTCATTTATCGCCCCCCAGGTCAGCTGGGTAACTTTGTAGATGAGCTGGATGTGCTGCTGTCCACTTTCCCTGAGGACGGCACCCCACTTCTAGTCTTCGGTGACTTCAACATTCATCTCGAAAAGCCACATGCAACAGACTTCACCTCTCTCCTAGCCTCTTTCGATCTCAAACGACTCATCACCGCAGGTACTCACAAATCAGGCAACCAACTGGACCTGGTTTACACACGCAGCTGCACCACAGACAACATCTTGGTGAGACCTCTCCACGTTTCAGATCATTTCCTCATTACTTTCAGTCTACAACTCTCTACCCCTGCACCACCACCCCCACCACCAGTCATTTTCAGACGAAACCTGCGCTCACTTTCCCCCTCCCATCTTTCCTCTGCCGTGTCATCCTCTCTTCCCCCACCCTCACAATTCTCATCTCTGGATGTGAATACCGCAACGGACACCTTATGCTCCACTCTAATCTCTTCTCTAGACATCATCTGCCCTCTCTCCTCCAGGCCAGCACGCGCTACTCCCTCTAACCCCTGGTTATCTGAGGTTCTTCGGGAACACCGGACCGAACTCAGGGCAGCGGAGAGGAAATGGCACAAATCAAAAGACGCATCTGACCTGAGTATGTATCAATCTCTCCTCTCTTCCTTTTCTGTTGATGTTCATGCTGCCAAATCTTCATACTTCCACAACAAGATCAACAGCTCCTCCAACACACGATTACTCTTCAAGACATTCAACTCTCTCCTCTGTCCACCTCCACCACCACCCGCCTCCTCCTTAACTGCTGACGATTTTGCAAACTTCTTCACCACCAAAACAACAGCTATCAGCAGTCAGTTCTCAGCTCCACACACACAGGAACCCAGACCGACCCCTTCCATAGCCAATATCCCTCTGTCCTCCTTTTCTTCGCTAACCGAGGAAGAAGTATCTACACTTCTCCTCTCCAGTCACCCTACCACCTGCCCTCTTGACCCCATCCCCTCACACCTTCTACAAGCCATCTCTCCCACACTTCTACCATCACTCACACACATCATCAACTCATCCCTCCATACTGGCACCTTCCCTACAGCATTCAAGCAGGCTCGGGTTACTCCACTGCTCAAAAAACCAACGCTAAACACATCATTTGTAGAGAATTACAGACCTATCTCTCTCCTACCATTCATTGCGAAGACACTTGAAAGAGCTGTCTTCAACCAACTAACATCCTTCTTGTCTCTAAACAACCAGCTGGATGTCAACCAATCTGGCTTCAAGAAAGGGCATTCAACTGAGACTGCATTACTGTCAGTCACAGAAGCCCTACGGATCGCAAAAGCTGCTTCCAAATCTTCAGTCCTCATTCTCCTGGATCTGTCTGCTGCCTTCGACACTGTGAATCATCAGATCCTTCTGTCCACCCTCTCATCACTGGGCATCACAGGAACTTCACTCCACTGGTTTGAGTCCTATCTCACAGGTAGGTCCTTCAAGGTCGCATGGAGAGGTGAGGTATCCAGAGCACATCAGCTGACCACAGGTGTTCCCCAGGGTTCAGTTCTTGGTCCCCTCCTCTTCTCCATCTACACCACATCACTGGGACACATCATACAGGCACACGGTTTTTCCTACCACTGCTATGCTGATGACACGCAGCTCTTCCTCTCATTTCAACCAGATGATCCCACAGTAGCTGCACGGGTCTCAAGCTGTCTGGCGGACATCTCCACATGGATGAAGGAACATCACCTGCAGCTCAACCTGGCAAAGACTGAGCTTCTCGTCCTCCCTGCCAATCCGTCTCTACAGCACGACTTCACCATCCAGCTAGAGTCATCATTAATCACCCCATCAAGATCGGTCAGAAATCTTGGAGTAACGTTTGATGACCAGCTGACCTTCACTGATCACATTTCAAAGACAGCTCGATCATGCAGGTTTGCACTGCACAACATCAGGAAGATCAGGCCTTTCCTAACTGAGCATGCAACGCAACTTATCGTCCAGGCCCTGGTCATCTCTAGGCTCGACTACTGCAATGCTCTTCTGGCTGGACTTCCAGCATGTGCGACCAAACCCCTACAGATGATCCAGAATGCTGCAGCTCGTCTTGTCTTCAAAGAGCCCAAGAGGGCCCACGTCACTCCTCTGTTCACCTCTCTGCACTGGCTACCTCTCGCTGCTCGCATCAAGTTCAAGGCACTGACGCTTGCTTACAGATCCATCACAGGCTCAGCTCCCTCCTACTTTCACTCACTCCTACGAGTCTACATCCCTACCAGACACCTACGATCGGTCAACGAGCGACGTCTCGTGGTTCCATCACAGAAAGCCACAAAATCACTTTCCAGAACATTCTCATTCACAGTTCCATGCTGGTGGAACGCTCTCCCCACCCTCATCCGGAATGCAGAATCCCTGACAACATTCAAAAGACAGCTGAAAACCCATCTCTTCCGTGAGCACTTAACCTTATAAAAAATAAAAAAAAAAAAAAAAAAAAAAAAATCCTTTCCCTTTGAAACATCACTTATCAGGCTTATGCTACTCTGAATAATACCTGAACTTCGTATTTTGAGCACTTCTTGCGTTGTTGTTGTTTTTGCCTCTTTATGATGACTCGCTGAATTTTTGTCCTAATTTGTAAGTCGCTTTGGATAAAGGCGTCTGCTAAATGACTAAATGTAAATGTAAATGTGGATGCCAGATCGAGCCGTTGGCCTGCGAGAGGAGATCCCTGGTATTGGCCATGGGGCGGTACTCGTCAGCTGCATCAGAACTGGGAACCAGGCTTGGTTCGTCCAGAATGGGGCCACGAGTAGCACTGAGCATCCGTTTTCCCTGATCCGCTCTAATACCTGGGGTAAGAGCGTGACAGGGGGAAACGCATAGAGCAGGCAGCGGGGCCAGACATGGGCCAGTGCATCCCTGCTCTTGGAGAAAATCTCCGGACAGTGAGCGTTTTCCTGAGACGCAAATAGGTCTATTTCCGCTCTGCCGAATGTTTTCCATAGCAGTTGGACTGTCTGTGGATGTAGAGACCATTCTCCTGCTGGAACAATGTTCCTGGACAGTCTGTCTGGTCCCACATTCAAGTGACCTGGCACATGCGCTGCTCTCAGCGAGCGCAGATTGTGCTGGGCCCAGATCAGAATGCGTTCCATCAGTCTGTGGAGGGTTCTGGATCTGATACCCCCTTGGTGATTTATATAAGCCACCACCGACATGTTGTCCGAACGGACCAAGACGTGGTGTCCTTTTATCTGGGGACAAAAGCGCCTCAGCGCGTTGTCGACTGCCAGCATTTCCAGGCAGTTTATGTGTAGAAGCTTTTCCCGTTCTGACCAGTGGCCGAAGAACGGTCTGCCCTCGAGCAGCGCTCCCCATCCCGAGGTTGAGGCATCCGTAGACACCACCTTCACACTCGAGGAAGTCCCCAGGTTTACACCTGACCAGTACCAATCGGTCGCTGTCCAAGGTTTCAGAGCTGAGATGCATTTCTGATCGACCTTGAGGCGTAAGAGACCGGAGGTCCACGCTCGTTTAACAAGAACTGCAGCGGGCGTATGCGAAGCAGACCCAGCTGGAGCACCGGAGATGCTGATGCCATGAGACCCAGCATCTTCTGAAACTTTTTGAGCGGGACTAAAGTGCCGTGGCGAAAAATTTTCGTCATGCGCTGAATACTCAGTCTGCGCTGTAGCGATAGCTGTGCTGTCATAGACAGCGAGTCCAGTTCTGTGCCCAGAAAAGATACTGTCTGACTGGGAGACAGCGAACTTTTCGCCCAATTGACTGTGAGACCTAGATTCTCGAGGTGATCGAGTAATATGGTCCTGTGTTCGATGAGCTCTGAGTGAGATCGAGCTAGAACCAGCCATTCGTCCAAATAATTCAGAACTCGTATGCCCCGGAGTTTCAGGGGTGCGAGCGCCGCGTCCATGCACATCGTGAATGTACGAGGTGCTAGGGACAGGCCAAACGGCAGGACTGTGTATTGATATGCCTGGCCCTCGAAGGCGAATCTCAAAAATCGCCTGTGACGTGACGCTATTTGTATTTGGAAATACGCGTCTTTCAGATCTATTGACATAAACCAATCCCCTTGGCGAATCTGCGAGAGGATTTTCTTGGTTGTGAGCATTCTGAACCGTCGTTTCAGAAGTGCTTTGTTCAGCTGTCTTAGATCTAAAATGGGTCTGAGACCCCCGTCTTTCTTGGGTACCAGAAAATATCTGCTGTACATGCCCCCTTCGCTCTGAGCTTGTGATAAGGGTTCTATAGCCCCTTTGCTCAATAGCTTCGCTATTTCGGCTCGAAGTAGGTGCGCTACTTCCTTTTCGACCGTAGTTTCGATTCGCGCTGCCTGACGTTGCGGGCGTCGAACGAACTGTAGCGAGTAGCCTCTCTTTATAATGTTCAGCACCCATTCTGATATCCCGGGAAGCTTTGCCCATGCGTTTGCGTGAGTAGTTAGGGGAAGAATGATATCTGGGCTCTGGTCGCGATCTAGTGGCGAGCGGAGAGCCCCAGTGTGCTGTAACATAAGCGCCGTGCTTGCAGCGTATGAGGCCGGGGGTGCGCTGACAACAGCGGGCAGCCTGCCCGTAGAGTTTACCATGTCTGTGAGCGAATGAGGGCGCGTGACAGCGGGCCCTGTCATGACGCTGAAAACACCGTCTGCTTGGGCAGACTGTATGTGCGTTGGTTTCGTTTTTACAGAAACCGTGAGACATGCAGTATGTAGTGTTTGTGAGCACTAGGTCGTGGGCACATTCGCTACATCTAGTGCACAATCGACGTGAGTCGATTTTATTTGTGTGGGCCGTGTGTGGCGGGCTGTGCTTGCGTGTAGGAATGAGCACTGGGCAGTGGGCATTTTTACTACACTCATAACACCATTGGCCGTGGCCAGAATACCAGAAAATACACTCTTTATGGGATTTATCTGGGTCGCCGTGAAAACGGCGTTTGTGTGCAGGCAAGCGGGCTGTGTTACCGACTTGTTTACTGCAGAATACACTGGAACAGTCGCAATTACTGGAACTGGACGAGCGATAAGTTTCGGTGGAGGTCCAGCCGCAGCGGGACTCGAACACCGTCGCTTTCCTAGGCTGGCTAGGAAAGCTTTGAGGCCTCGGGCTTCATCTCAATCTTCGGCCGGGGCCCACGCGGAGGGGGGCGGCAGCCGGCGGAGCGAGAGCGCGGTCTCTGGTCCCGGGGCTTGCGGCTGAGAGCTGCGAGCAGACGGCTGTTTAGAGCGACCTGCTGCGGAGCTGGAGCGCTTGGGCAGGAAATGCTTCATGGCCTGTGATGTCTTCTGCACCTCAGCAAATCTGTCTGCGAAGTCTTTGACAGATGAGGCCAGCGGGAGAGACGGGGGCGTCGAGGAACGCGGAGCGCTCCGAGTCCGACATCTCAGAGAGCGTGAGTCAAAGGTGTCTCTCAGCCACGGTAAGAGAGGCCATGTTCCGCCCTATGGCCTGCGCGGCGGATTTAGTGGCGCGAAGGGCGAGATCCGTCGCGCTCCTCAAATCCGGCAGGCTAACAGCTTCCGGTCCTTCCTCGTCCATCTTGCGGAGAAGGTTGGCCTGGAAGATCTGCAATATGGCCATGGAGTGCAGTGCAGAGACAGCCTGCCCGGCGGCGGTGTAAGCGCGACCGTGTAAGGCTGACGTCGTGCGGGAAGCTTTGGATGGTAGCGCCGTCTTAGCACGCCGTCCAGCAGAGGGCGGGCAAAGATGGGCAGCTACAGCTTCCTCCACGGGGGGGAGAGAATGGTACCCCTTGTCTTTAGCACCGTCGACTGCGGAGAATGCTGCTGACACGGAAGTACGCATTCTGGCTGAAAAGGGGGCGCCCCAGGACTTAGCGACTTTTCGTGAAGCTCAGGAAGAAAGGGCGCTGGTCTCGAAGGCGGCGAAGCACGGTCCCCTTGCAGAAAACAACCGTCCAGTCGGTTGTGTGCAGGCGCCGGGGGCGTCGACCACTCAAGGCCGAGGCTCGCAACGGCCTGCTCGAGCAGACGCATGAGCTCCGCTTCAATGTTTGCTCTCTTCCCAGAGGGTCTGTGAGAAGGTGCGAGATCCGCAGAGCTCGACCAATCCTCACTGCCCGAGGCTAGGATAGAGCAGCTATCCTCTTCCACACACACGGCTTCCTCGCAGTCCCCTATGGCGGAAGCGGCAGCGGCCAGACTCGGGAGAAGCAGGCGGCGAAGCTGGCGGGCGCACCGGCGAGCATTCGCGGGATGGAAGCGGTTCCGGGACCCGCTGGGCGCGCCGCTTCTTACGGCGCGGCAACGCAGCGGGCGATGGTGCAGACTCGGCGAAGGATGCCAGGCGAGTCCGCAGAGTCGCCATGGGCAGAAGCTCGCAATGAGGGCAGCCGCCTTCAGCGAGCGCGAGAGGTGCATGATCCTCACCCAGGCAGGAAACACAGATGACATGGTGGTCCCCGTCGCTGAGTGGAGCTCGGCATGAGCCACAGGATGTGCGAGGCATCTTGAGAAAGACGCTCGGCTCTTTTAGATAGAGAAAAGTGTGTGTCGCGGCGGCGAACACACACAGCAGAGAAAAAGGATATTATACGCCGGAAAGCGGGAGCAGGAACGGCGGCTGAAGGCGGCGAGTAGTCGACCAGCTGCTTCAGGCAGAAAGCTCGTCCCGCAGAAGGCTTATCAGACGGCGCGGCTTCTTCCTCTCGGGATCCAGCGATGCGTGAGCTTCGCTGAAGAGATGAAAAATCAGCTAGACCAGCCTCCCGGGCCTGTATTTATAGCTCAAGGCTCCGCCCATTTCGGCGGGACGTGACGCAGCGGGCGCGAAGCGCCCTCATTGGATCTGACGTCATGAGCGGTCTCGCTCGATAGGCTGGTGCAGTTGCCGCAGAGCAGCCAATGGGCGCGCGAGCCGTCTCGCCCATGTCTGCACGCTGCCGCAACGCGTTTTACAACATTACAAATTAAGGATAATTTTTTGGCTTCAGTATCTCGTGGAAAAGAGTTTTTCCCCTAGCGTAAGCTATTACGCAGTACGAGAGAACCTCTCATAAGAGAACAGATTCTTAAACATGAGAATGATGATAAATGTTGAATGATATGATGAATGATACACACTACAAAATGGAAATGCAGAATGTTTCTGCTTATTGTTGACAATACACAATCACATATTCCAAACTGCAATGGCCTTAAATGAGAAATTTTTCAAGGATTATTTTGCATAGATGTTACATTTCAATCAAACACCAGTGCAATCTTTTTTTCAAATGAGCAATTTATATATTAGCATTAAAGATTGGTTTCAGCCACTTGTTTCTTGCTTGAGTTAATCAATGTTTTTGGACTAATCGGTTCAATTAAATGCAATTGTTCACTCATAAAGACAGTCAATTGTCGCCACCTACTTGTCGTGTTATTGGGCATAGATTCAAGCGACACATTGTAGAGCAACTGAACAGCATTTATTATTGCGTCATTTTCCCAACTCACATACAATCACATGACCCCGAGCACCTAGTAGTTCCCGTACTTCCTGTTAAGACGCTTCATAATAAAACCCCCTTTTCATAATAAAACCCAATACTCCACATCCCCCTTTCTAGGAGATGAATGCAGACTGAAATGAACATTTACTGCATGAATGAAAACTTTTTTTCTTTCTTTTACTTTTTACAACTTATTGAACACTTTCCTTTACGGTAACTCTTTTGTATTCACAAGTCCAGTCTTTGAGGCTTTATGACACTTCTACCTGACCTGGTTCTGACAGGACCCGGGGAAACTGCCTTTGGAGTCTTAACTGCAGACTCTGAACAGTTCGGTGTGAGCCTGGCGTCCTCAGTTGGACAGACTGGTGTACTTGGAATTTGAACCTTTGGTGTGATTTCAGGTAATGGCAATAGATGATGCCTATTTCTCCTGATGACTCCTGAAGGGCTCTCCACGATGTATGAGCGGGGTGTGGAATGAGGTGAGATGACAGTCCCTTCACTCTTGGTGTCTGTGATCCACACCGGTTGTCCAGGAGAAAGCTGAGGAAGATCTCTCACACGATGTCTTTTGTTGAACACTGAACTGTCCTTTAGTCTCCTCTCTCTCTCTTTCTTCACCACTGTATCCTCATTTGGCAGGCTGGGAGTGAGCAATGAGGGAAGCTGAGGAACTGGCGTACGAAGTCTCCGTCCCATTAGTAGTTGCGCTGGGCTGTATCCATTAGCCAATGGGGTCGCTCTGTAGGCTAAAAGTGCAAGATATGGGTCTTTTGCTTTCTTTAGAAGTCTTTTCACCGTCTGGACGTGACGCTCAGCCTCACCATTGCTTTGAGCAAATTTCGGACTGCTAGTTACATGACTGAAACCGTATGCTGCTGCAAAGTCTTTGAACAGCTGGCAAGAAAACTGAGGTCCATTGTCACTGTAGAAAAGCTCTGGAATGCCATGTCTGGAGAAGATTGACTTTAGGTGTACTACCACATCTTCAGATCTCGTGGGCGTCAGTTTTGCTATCTCCACAAATCTGGAATAGTAATCCACCACCAGAACATAGTTACTGTTGTTAAGCGTAAAAAGATCAGCTCCAACTTTTTGCCATGGTCTTTCAGGGAGCACACTGGGCATTAAAGGCTCCACTGAATTGGCACGTTCCTTAATGCATGTGGTGCAGTTTTTTACAAGCTCGTTGATTTGGCCACTCAGACCAGGCCACCACACTGTCTCTCTAGCTCTCTCTCTGCACCTAGACATTCCCTGATGTCCCTCATGTAAGGCTATGAGAACAGAGTTGCGCATTCAGTAGCCTTTCAGTAGCAGTTCATCATGTACCGTTAAAGTGTCTCTGTGAGGCCAATATGCTTTGATCGGACCTGTGAGATGGCTGTAATCTGGCCAGCCTCTCTGACACAATGACATGACTTCAGAACATGTGCTGTCTGTCTTTAGTTGTTCTTTCAGTTGTGTGATGTACGTTGAGCTAGCAGGTAGGCTTCTGATTATTTCATCAACGTAGATGTTTGTGTCAGCCATTAGATCTGCTGCAGCTTTATGATCTGAATCCTGTTCGACAGGTGCACGTGAAAGGGTGTCCGCTGTGAAGAGTGCTTTGCCTGGAGTGTGTGTGATGGAGTAACTGTAACTCATGAGCCTGAGTCGGAACCGCTGAATCCTGGGTGGAAGCTCGGTTAGGGCTTGTAGTCCCAGCAGACTAACAAGTGGCTTGTGATCAGTTTCCATGGAGAAGTGTCTCCCGATGAGGAAATCTTTAAATCTTTCACATCCCCACGTTAATCCAAGCGCCTCCTTCTCCACCTGTGCATACCTCTGCTCTGTCTCAGTTAAGGAGCGTGAGGCGTATGCTACCGGTCTCCACTGCTCACCTTCTTTTTGAAAGAGGACTGCACCGAGCCCGTAGGATGAGGCATCAGCAGACAGCTTAAGGTCTTTGTTTGGATCATAGAGTGTGAGAACAGGAGTTGATGTCAGTTCACTTTTCAGCTGATCAAATGCTTTTTGTTGAGCATAGCCCCAAACCCACTGGTTTTTCTTTGAAAGGAGATCTCTTAGGGGCTTATCTTTTTCAGCCAGTCCTGGAATAAATTTACCTAACTGGTTGACCATCCCAAGAAAGCTGCGCACTTCGCTGACATTTGACGGCTCTTTCATTGCTTTGACTGCTCTGATTTTGTCCGGGTCAGGTTGGACTCCCTCCGCAGACAAAATATGTCCAAGGAACTTTACCTCCTGTTTGCTTAAGTCACATTTCTCCATATTTAGTGTGACACCAGCCTCTTGCAGTTTGTGAAGCACTGTGTGAAGTCTGACATTATGTTCCTGCTGGTCCTTACCCCAAATGAGTATGTCGTCCATGTGACAAACCACGCCTGGTAGCCCATTCAGAATCACTGACATTCTCCGCTGAAAATGTTCTGGGGCTGAGGCTATACCAAAAGGAAGTCTGTTAAAATGGTAGCGTCCGAAAGGAGTAATGAATGTTGTATAATGTGCTGACTCAGGTGACAACGGGACCTGCCAAAACCCTCTGTTTGCATCTAACTTACTGAAGACGATTGCTCCAGCCAGGGATCCAAGTGTCTGTTCCACTGAAGGTAAGATGTACTTCTCTCTGCACACTGCGTCATTGAGGTGAGTGAGGTCCACGCAAATGCGCACTGAGTCATTTTTGGTTGGCACAGGGACCATACCTGAGCACCATTCAGTTGGCTCTTCAACTCTGCTGATTACTCCCATGGACTCCATTTTTTCCAGTTCCTGTTTCACTTTTCCCAACAAAGGAATGGGGACACGTCTTGGTGTGGCCAGGGAAAAAGGAACAGCGTCAGGTTTCAGCTTAATAGTATAAGGTTGCTGCATTAACCCCAAACCCTGACACAGCTTCGGATATTTCTCATTTAACTCTTTCATGTCTATGCTATCTGCTCTAGACACAAGGTTTAGCTTGACACTTGCCGGCCTGCTCAACAGCGCTATGTGCAAATCTTTTATAACATATACGTTTTCTTCAATTTCTTCTTCACCTTTGCACAATGTTTCTCTGCACATACCCAATACATTGAGAGGAGTGCCGCCAGGTCCAAACAATGGTCTGTCTGGTTTACGTAACTCTGTCACATTTTGATTTATGCTGTAGTACATCTGGGCTGGGATAACTGACACATCTGCTCCAGTGTCTATCTTAAATCTGACTTTGTGGTTTCTGATGGTAAGATCTGCATACCAAGGATCTGAACCTGCGTCCACAGAACCAAGGAACATGGGTGTGTCATTATATTTCTCTGTTTCTATCACATGCACGGATTTAACTGACTTACACACCTTACTGAAATGTCCTCTTTTACCACAAGTATGACAGGTCACATCTTTTGCTGGACATTGAACTTTAGCATGTGCAGGCGTTTTACCACATCTGTAGCAGGATTTCTCATTTGGTGTTTTGGACTTCGTTGTGAATTTTGGCTGAGTTGGGGACTTGTATTTTGGGTACTGTTGTTTCCTATATTTCACAGACACAGCGTCTAATTCCGTGTTGTTCTCTCCTCTAATGTCTGTTTGTTGCCTTTTTATGACTTCAGACTGCCGGGCTTGATTTACTGCCTTCTCCAGCGTCAAATCCTTGTCCATTTGTAATCTCTCAGCTAAACTAGTGTCTCTGAGTCCCACGACGAGGCGATCTCTTATTAACTCATCGTGTAGTGCACCGTAGTTGCAGTTTTCCGCCAAAGCATAAAGTGCGGTGACAAACGAGTCAACAGTCTCATTAGCTAGCTGCACTCTTTGGTTAAACCGTGCTCTTTCGTAGATAATGTTTTTCCTGGGCACGAAATATATGTCCAAAGTGTCTCTTACCGCTTGGTACTGTTGTCTCTGCACGTCCGATAAAGCTTGACCTCGAAGAATGTCATCCGCTTCATCCCCCATACAGTAGATGAGCGTGTTTACCTGGTTAGCCTCTGAGCTAAGATGCAGATTGCTGGCTAGACGGAATCTTTCGAATCTCCGTATCCACTTTTCCCATTGCTGAGGCTTAGAAAAATCAAACGCTTCGGGAGGCTGAATGGTGAATGTGGCGTTCGGGGGTGGATTTGTGTTAGCATTGTTGCCGCTGTTTATCTGTAGCTGGGGCGGTAGCCTGCGAGGCAGCGTATGCGGTGCGCTTGCTCCCGCTTCCTCTGTATCCGACATTATTTTTTTCCGATAAAACCTTCTTTTTCACTCCCAGAACAGCTTACTTTCACTCCCCGGCGATTAAGCTCTTACTGCCGCCCGACTTCTGACACCATGTCGTGTTATTGGGCATAGATTCAAGCGACACATTGTAGAGCAACTGAACAGCATTTATTATTGCGTCATTTTCCCAACTCACATACAATCACATGACCCCGAGCACCTAGTAGTTCCCGTACTTCCTGTTAAGACGCTTCATAATAAAACCCCCTTTTCATAATAAAACCCAATACTCCACACTACTGGCTTAATAATGGAAGTTGCGCAAACACAGACAAGCGGAGTTTCTGTAATTAGCAAAGAATATCTGTGTTAAATAGGAATACATTGTAATAATGTTAATCAAGCTGACTAACACACTCACAATAAAAATACAATATAATTTAAAACAAAGACAAGCTCATTATACAAAGGAAATAATAATACAGATCTAGACAAATTGGGTTGCTTATAGTTAAAAGAATGTCATGAACGATCATTTAGGCTAGATGTATTTTTCAAATTTTTGGTCACAAAATATTTTTTACGAGTCAGTTTTGATGACTTTGCAATATTGATCAAATGTTAGAATATTAATAATGAAAAATGAGTAGGACTACGCCAAAATGTGTAACATTTATGTAGCCTATGAATACAAAAGCCCCAGCATAGAGTTTTGACGCAGCTTTAATCTCCCTTTTGGTTATTTCAATACTTAATTGACGACAGAACACTCGTAGTTTCTTCTGCGTGATACAGGGTGCGCCGCATTTGCGCGTTATATTGAAGAGTGCACGCTGCGAGCACACGGCTGATACGACAGGAAAGTTCGAGTTTTACTGACATATAGCCTGACAACATCTGGTCTGACAGAGGACTGTGCGGCGGTGCTGACTGCGTTATTTTATTTTTTAATTGCTGTGAGATTGTTTGCTGTTGCGCAAATCCTGGAGATATTCTAGGATAGGCTGAAATCACTCACGTGGTGCGTCTGCAGCTTCTCTGTGTGAGAGACAGATTTCAACAATCACCAGTCAGAGACAGCAGCAAAGCCAAAGCACAATGAAATAACTTATGATTTCGGGGGGTTTACTATTCGGGAGGCTATTGTCCGGTTCCATATTTGTCAGTCAACTTTATAAAATAAAAACTTATACTGTAGTTAAATACTATGTACACATGTAGTTACCATGTAAGTTCACAGGTATTAGGGCCACTTAATATAAAGTGGGACAGCAGAATACCCATGCTGTATCACTAATGTAGACAAACAATATGAACATGAGAACAGACAACTGGGATGTTAAAAGCTAATAGTGAAAATCCACAATGAAGAGCATCAGTGACATTGTTCAGTGTATGAGTTTTAAAACAAATTATATGGATAAAAAAAACAGCTGCAAACCTGCACTATATTAATACATGAATTATTGCATGATTTTCAGGTGAAGCAGGTGAAGCCGGTGATCTGCATTGTTTGAGAATTGTGTTGATCGGAAGGACAGGAAATGGAAAAAGTGCAACAGGAAACACAATTCTGGGAAGAAACGAGTTTGTGAGTAAAGCAAGATCAGATTCAGTGACGACTGATTGTCAGAAGGGAGTTGGTGAAGTTGATGGTCGATCAGTAGCTGTTGTTGATACTCCAGGCCTCTTTGACACGACACTGTCAAATGATCAAGTGGCAGAAGAAATAATGAAATGTGTTTCACTGTCTTCACCTGGACCTCATGTGTTCATCATTGTGTTGAGTTTGGGAAGATTCACCAAGGAAGAAGCAGACACTATAGATCTGAAAAAGAAGATCTTTGGTCCAAAAGCTGCTCAGTTCAGCATCGTTCTGTTGACTAGAGGAGACGATCTTCAGGATGAATCTATAGAGGATTATGTGAGTGAAAGTAAGTCTGATCTCAAGAAACTTATCAAAGATTGTGGAAACAGATTCCTGGCTTTCAACAACAGAGAACAACAAGACAAAACTCAGGTGACCCGACTGTTGAACATGATAGAAGAGCTGAAAAATACCAACGAGGGTCGATACTTCACTAACAGCATGTTTGAGGAGGCAGAGATGTCCATTAAAAAGAGAATGGAGGAAATAATGAAAGAGAGAGAGAGAGAGATATTCAGGCTCAGAGAGAAGAATTACAAACCAAATATGAGATGGACATGAAAATCATGATGAAGACACTCGAGGAAGAGAAACAAAGAGCAGATGAGAATAAAATGACAATGGAGAATCAAATTCAGAGAAAATGAGGAAAAACTCAGAAAAGAGTTTGAAGAAAAAGAGAAAACAGAACAAAAGAATCGAGAGATTGAAAACCAGAAACGATCAGAAGAGGAAAAACAGAAAAAAGCTCAATATCATCAAACAATAGAAGACATGAAGAGAGAGATTGAAAATCAAAGATCACAGTATGAAAAACAGCAAAGAGAAAAAGAAGAAGAAAGAAAGAAAGAAGAGAAATTCAGACAAGATCAAGAAAAGATGAAAAATGAGAAAGAGCGTATTATATCAGAGTTACGAATGAAAGAAGAAGAAGAAACTAAAAAGAGAGATTGGGAGGAGAAAAGGAGGAATGAAGAAGAAGAGGAGGAGAGAAAGAGATGGAAAAGAAAATTAAAAGAGGCTGAAAATGACAGAAAAGAGGAAATTAAACAACAGCAGAGAGATTGGGAGGATGAAAAGAAACGACAGATGAGAGAACGAGAGGAAGATGAAAGAAAGAGAAAAGAAAGACACGAGGAACAACTGAGAGTAAAACAAGAAGAACTGGAGAAAATGAGAAAGACATTTGAAAAAGAGAGAGAAGAAGAGAGAGAGAAGATAGAGGAGGAGAGGCAGAAACAGAGAAGAGAGAGAGAAGAAAAAGAGAAAGAATATTCAGAGAAGAAAAATAATATGGAAATATATTATGAACAGCTGGAGCAAAAGAGAAACGAGGAGTGGGAGAGAAGAAAGCAAGAAGATGAGGAGAATCGAAAAAAAGAGAAAAAGATATGGGAGGAAAAAATTGTTGCTTTTAAACGGGAGCAAGAAGAAGAGAAAAGGAGGAGAGAAACAGAAGAGAATGAGAAAAAAGAAAGAGAAGAGAAAAAGCGAGATGAAATGAAAAATGAATATGAAGAGAAAATAAAAGTCATGATGAAGAAATATGAAGATGAAGCCAGAAAAAAAGCAGAAGAACTGAATGATTTCAAAGAGAGAAAAAAGGAGGAACTCAAAGAGATGCTGGATGAACGTCAGAAACAATATGAATTACTGGAACAACTCTATAAACACCTGCAAGAAGAGACCGAAAAAGAAAGAAAAGAGCAACAAGACAAGACAGAAAAAGAAAGAAAAGTGCAACAATACAAGCCAGAAAAAGAAATAAAGAGACTAATGATTGCAATTAAAGATGTGACAATATGTGTTATTCAATGATTGGTTTCACAGCATAGCAATGATCCATATTCTGATAAACATAAATGTCTTACCGGAATCTTTAACTACTTTTATTTAGTTTGCTATGATGATATTTGATTGAAAATGTCTTGCCTTTTGGATTTAAAGGGGTCATGAATTGAGCAGCCTGAGGCTGAGGAGCTTTCAGATTCTTCTCTGAATCCTGAAATTCTTCTTAGTTTTGCTTTCTATTTTTTTTTTTTTTTTTTTTTTTTTTTTTTGTTCTGTGTCTGTCTTAAGCATGGAATTCAGAACAGAAACATTTACTGAACCAATTAATGAAAGAATCCTGTCATATAGACAGATAAGTCCCATCTTTAAAGCAAAAAGGTTCACAAAATTAACAACTTAATGTAGGCCTATATATGTTTGATCTTCTGTCCTCAATCTCACACGCCTCATGTCTGTTGCAAGAGCGCATATTGTAGCAGGGAATTATTTGAATTTCGAAAGATATTATGAACCTACAAATACACTTCCAGATACATACACACACACAGAGGCCTGAAGTGCAGAAGACGGAAAGGACGGAAGAATGCCCATATATGGGGAAACGATGTCGACACCAGAAGCCTCCTTGACTGAGGCAATAGAAGGCTGATGTCACATGATTTAGTTCCTCTGGAAAAACCCCAAGAAATTGCATAGGAACAATGTAACCCAGTTCCGTATAAATATGACTGCTTTGTGACTGTTGTTGCATTTTTTATTTTGATGTCGAGTGCATCCCTGAGGAGATATTAGCTCTCTTCCAGTTCAGTTTATTAACAGATATTATTTTTGCTTAAATTGCTCTGCTGTATTATCTTAACTTGAATAGCTCGGATGAGGACAAGTTATTTTTACATCTATTGCTTGAACTGCTTGCAAGTTAAATAGCCTGTGTAATTTTCCACTCATACAGGACTCCCCTGTTGAGATTGGATAAGCTGAAGTATTATAACCTGTAACCTTTTGATGATTTGCTACAAATATTAATCATTGTGTAACCAGTATTTTTTCTTTTGTATCTTTTGTTCAAATAAATTTTGATTTTATAAAGACAAATACTGTTCAGTTTTACTTGAGCTTACAAAGACAGTTCTATAAGTAATAGAAAGAGCATCATGGTATATATTGGAAGACCAAGGACAACGGAGGAGATTCTTCTGGAGGGTAAGCATGAATTTGATCAATAGGCCTAGTTGTCAATGATTGTTATTGTTTCATGAAGGTGTAGGGACACACCTAGATTTACTGGTATAGGCTAAACAAGCTAGTGAGGATTTAATCCTATTCTGACCTGACAGCAAAAGAGCATCTAGCTACTGCGATACTAGGGGTTCTTCAGGAGCTGAGATAAATACCAGATCTCACCACAGTTGGGAACATTTGTTTGTACAACGTGGACGACATTTGTCTTGCACTTTGGGGTGTTAAACTTACACCTCTAGCATTCAATATTTAAAACCTTTAAGTCGTCCTTTAAAAACTCTTGACAAATCAGGAATATTTATTTTGAATAAATCTCAAATCCAAACGGTAATCGTAAACAAAAAAGAGAAATAAGTAAAAGAAAGTTTAGAGATTCAAGATACACGGAAATAGTTAAAATGGCCTTAAAATGAATAATTGAGAATCTGTTCAAATACACACACATCCTTTCCAGCACAAACAGGCTTTAGTAATAGTAGAGGAGAGCGGGACACAACATAACACTTTTTGACTTTCTCAGTTTGTGTAAATCTAGGGTTCAGAGTATTTATTTTTCCCACATTAATTTCCCACATGTCTACAATGATGTGGTTTTGTTTTATTAATACAGTATATATTTTTTACTTGATTTACTCTGAAAGAATGGAAATGAAATGTGACAACATGCCCCATAGGTGGAGTACATTATAACATGACCATATGAGATATGACGGATTAAAATGCTATCTGATCTAATAAAAAAATATACAAGACAAACTAAAATATTTTCTCAATAAAATACAATTATTCACTTTTTCATATAAAATAATGGCATTTTTTAATAATTAAAAATAAAATAATTTTTGAGTTTGACAATGAACACACCGGAAAACACAGCTCAAAGTAAAAAAAAAAAAAAAACATAATAATAATTAATAATTTCTAATCACTGACTTCACCTTTTTGTCATGTTTTCTCAATATAATTCATAAAAGTATAGAATTGAATATCATAGTTCTAATAGGGGCTCATTGTAACGTAGTGTGACAACATGCCCCGCCTGAGCAAACCCTGCGAGTGTCTTCTAAAGTATTTAAAACAAGTGTGTGACAACTAACCCCGCGTTAGTGTGTGCTCTCCTCTATACTTCTAGAAGTGTGTTTAAAGTGTAACCTGAAGAAATCCAGATAGTGAGCGTGGAATTACTGTAATGATCACTTGTGGGACGTAATCATTAACTCCACTATGAAGGTAAAATGATGCCGTAATGAATTGCATGCGCAGGGTAAGATTTGTGAAAGTGTACATAAGATTGCAAGCGTAAATTAAATTTGCATGCGCAAGAGAAGATTTGTAAAAGGTGTAAATCGCCTTTCAAGTGTAAGAAAAAAATATTTGCAGCATTTAACTGTTATTCGTAAGTGTAATTCATGTATTGTGAAGCTGCAGCTTCATGCTAACGCAAAATAAATAGGATCTGTATTCCTCTGACTTCCATTTTTCCGCGCTAACACTTTTGGCACAGTTTTTGCGCACAAATACAGCACAAATACATACACGAAAGCAACAGAGTTAGGAACTGCAAAATAGATTAATTGCGTAAAATCAAACTTTGTGTAAAAAAAGAAACTGTTGCAAATGTCTATATGACTTGTTGTGTACATGAGGCAAAAAACGTTACCGAAATAACCCGATTTGTACAGTTGCGTCTTTCCTTTACCTGCGCTTCCAGTTTTGGCACGGTTCTCTCACTCATTGATTTTGCAAGCGTGAAGAGGAGGGCGGGTCCAGCTTCTTCATGTAGCCAATCAGATGAGCTTCTCGCTGACTCTAGGTTTACTCTTACCTGATTGGTTCAATAGACACGCCAGTCACCAGAACACATCTTTATCTTCATTTGGCTCAGAAACGTTCACGTTGCCGAAATGGTACTTTTAATGCACACATACATGTTAAACAAATAGATAAACAAACAAATAAATAAACATACATCATGATTGCTTAATAAGCTGTGCACCATTAGGCTGATTAAGGCTGACTAACATTCATACTTAATTTAATTGAATAATTTTCACATATTGCCGATTAGCAAACGCTCTCTGAGCGACATCATGTCGATGGTTGTTTTTAGAAAAATCTATTTGTTTAGTCATTCCAAACAAAGTCTGTTTACAAAAGAGCTCCCTACTTTTGATTATCGCCCTAAAATCGCCCATTTTGTGTTTAGTTTCGGTTTCGTTTCAGTTCGCTGCATTCGTCAGCATTCATTTCGCCTGATAAATTACTACGAAATAAAGTTGATATTGCAAACTAAACATTAACGGGACCCCAAAACACATCACAATATTACACTAGTCTGACCTTGTTGAATCAAAGCGCGTCGACGCTTTACGCGTCGAATCAAAGCACGTGACTTCCATTCAAAAAGACAGAAACGAATAATTTCAAATCATAAAGTTGGCCTGCAAATAAAGCTGATCCTC